>CAJHQP010000513.1:0-183257 GCA_905132765.1 Moricandia arvensis
CGTTAAGATTGCGACAAGTGGAGGAGCACTCGCAACAGTATGGTGTGATTCTCGTGTTTTCTCCACTTCCTGTAGAGAGAAAGAGAAAGGTAAGATATTTTGATCTCACCACCTAATAAAGAATTGGTCGACAACTTGATCAATGGCCTCTTTCACGGATGCAATAGTCAAAATACGTTGTTGCTTCATGTTTACGACTCGTTATAAAAACGTGTGGGAACATGAATAAAAGACACAATCTGATACTGTTTACTAAACCCATATCACATCTTATTGCGAAAAGACGTGATCTGGTTACTGTTTTTGAATTATTATTTTTAAAAGAAAAGCTAGTCAAAAGTCCCCAAGGCTTTTTCTTTTTAAATCCTGTGAATACTTACTTACCTTTATGTTCGAAATGGGCTTCGGCTGGAACCTCACAATTTCTTTTATGTTTGAGTCTTTGAGAAGTGGTATCTCTTACATTGGGACGAAATAACCCATACTTTAACTAACTGTTACATAAAACTAATTGTTAATACTAAACTTAAAATATTTGGAGAAATTAGACACTACTAGTCAAAAATTTGATTTAAAATCTTTGCGGAGAAAGATAGTCGAAAGATGAACGATACCCCATCTAACCTTAAGTTAACTATATGATTTAGAGTTATACGTTCGAGCTTTGAAATTAAGGTTTCAAATTAAAAAAAAAAAATATTAATTTTTAAAACAATAAGGACTTTTTGATCATTTTTAAAAAAGTTATTTTGGTGACTAATTTTTAAAATGGTTATTTGAAAGAATTGTCCCACATAATATCGACCGATGAGAAATTAAGTATTATTCATTTTATCAAAATTTGACTTGTCTCTTACAACATAAACTGAACCAAATGCACGAAGAATGTAATAATGAAGAAGTATTTATGTTTATAGGTTAAGGTTATCCATCTTAAAATTACACACCCACATGTATGTGTATATGCATTCTGTTACACACGTACGTATGTATGTCTCAAGAACATGTTTGGTTCAATGGACCCAACTGGCCATAGAACAAATCATGCAAAAAACAAGAAGGTATACATACATACATGTGCTGATGCACCAAAAATTTCCTCAGGAATAAGACTCATTTCAATACTTCTTTTGAACTTCCACGACAAGAGCTTGAATCTGCATAATTGATAAAACAAAGTACCTCACATAAGTTCTAAAAAGAGAAACATAGAAGCTAAAGAGATTCACTTGTGTTGTCTTAGTTACCTATACTGTGAATAGGTTCCTACAAGAGCTTGAAGGAAGAAGGTTGGATCAGATCTCAAGAACTATGACTGTAATCAAAAGAAGATCGAATCAGCTCTTGTTCTTTTTTGAGTTTTAGTAAAATTAATGAGGATTGAATGAAAACTCACAGTCAGAATCTGTTTTGACCCATTTATGTCTTCTATCGTTGGTTTCTTCTTCTTCACTCTTCAAAGAGAGCTGTTTCTTGTCTTGCAAGTATCTCTTTGTTGTCGATGATGTTGGTTTCGAGGAGGCTTGATCATTGATTTTCTTATGTAGCATCATCCTCAACAACTGTAAATTGAGTTTGATCAGAGATTGTGATTAAAGAAAAGATCAAGATAAAATCAAAGTTGTATTTACCTTCTCCATTCTCGATTCTTGAAGCGTGTCTCTCAAGCTAGGGTTTGGGGATGTAGAAAATCCATCTGAGCACACAAAGATCTTCTTGAAAAGATAAGAGACAGACATCTTGCTTATGTCTTTCTTCTTCTTACTTTCTATAGATATCTCTTTGCATCTACCTAATATAGCGTTAATGGTTCTCTCCATATCTTCATCCTTGTTCTCTTCAGATGAGTCCACAACAGCGCATAGTGCATTGCTGATTCGCCTCTCGACCTCTAAACTCGATGGACAATTCAAGAACCTATCCAAAGGAAGATTTTTCATGAGCTCTCTGTTCACATCAGACTTCCTTTTCTTGGTTCTTGACAATAGCTTCATCAACTCCTTTTGCAACTTCCCGACCTCCTCGGGAGTAAAATCCTCAATATCATCAGAGGAAGAAGGCTCTTCTTCTTGAGCCGGTTGCGAGATAGACTTCTTCTCTGCTTCTTCTATCTCTTCATGATCATTCTTGGTTTCGTTTTGGCTCACACCGTTGCTTGTTGAACCAAAAGTTCCAATAGCGAGCAGCGCGTGAGGCCAGTCACTAAACTCTTCTCTAGGCTCTTGCTTCACATGATCTAAAAACAAGATTCAAGACAGGGAACAAAATTTAGAGAACCAATCAAATTGAGAAGAAGCAGAGACAAAAATCTTGTTAAAATAATATCTAAAATCAAGAATTAGGACAGCAAATTCTAAAGAGACAAGAATCTTGGAGGTATTGCTTGCACATGTCCCTAGCAGACAATAGTCTTTAAGTTAAGATTTAGTGAAAGTAAGAGCTTACGAGATGAAGCAGAGGAAGTGCTTGTTCTGTTATGGTTCCCATGTTTCTCATTTCGCTTGTTCTGCATCCACCCAAAGAACTGAACACAACAAGAAAAAAAAATCAGTGAAACCTATATTCATGTAAATGATCATTTACTAAATGCAAAGGAATGCAAAGGATCATGAAACTAACCTTCATGTTTTTTATTAAAGTTCTGTGACAGAGAGATTAATGTATAAATGTATGAACTAAGTTGTTTGGTGAATAGAGATTGGTTATTATAGAGATAGAGTGGGAGAGCTGAGAGATTTAGACAAGTTGGAGTAAGATTGATGAATTTGATGGTGTTCAAGTTCCAAACTTTGACTGCTTAAAAGAGAGAATTTTAAGTAAAAAAATAGTACTATATGTTACACTACTTTTTGTAGATTTGTAATCTTGTGTTCAGATGTTATCTCACTTGTGCTTCTTTATACAACTCACAAACTCATACTATTAAAGCACATATCCCCACGAGTCCACCAACATTCTTCTACATTTTACTACGGCCCACAGATTAACTACAAAAAGAAAAATTAACCCTAAAAAGACTTAATTAATTAATTGTATCGGAGAGAACGTCACGCCTTTAATCCCGGCTCATACACCGCGGAGCAGCCTTGAAGATGTGTAGAAGTTAGACTACACTTTGATCTGGAGTTGAAGTAGTTCTAAGAACGAGAAAATAAACTGAATCCCTAGAAATGCATAAAACATTGAATGGTTACTATGATGACACGGAAAAGAGTTCTCCTGGATCTTGTTATTTACTAAGTTATAAAAAAATTGTGTCTAGTTTACATAAATGTATGTTGGTTTTGTGATCCGATAGAGGTTCTCTTTAAGGGCACATTCCTATTTCCACCGTTAATATGTGCACATGCAGGACAGTAGATAATCATGGTTTCAATATAAAAATATCGGTTGAGACTATTAAAATTTTTATGTTCTATCGATATTATGGGTATGCAAACTATAGTTTATTAACGTATATACGATACGCCCCATACGTGACCTTGGACGATAAGAAGTGTTTGCACACTTTGAAATGTATCATAGAGGCGAGACCACTATATGTGTGTTCATTTATATTCAAACTATATGAAGATCTACGTTTAATTATAGTTGATGTTACATGCAGCTATCTTTTGATCGAACCATAGCAGCTGGATTTTATCAATTCATTTAACCTAGACGATGAGATTGGTGTCAGCTCAGTGTCGTAACTCATAACATACAAATCAAACGTCAAACAATATAGAATAAAGACAAACCGGTTAAATCCAGTTTTAGTCATGTCTACTATACACTGTATTATTGATCATCAATTATGTAGTCTTGGATTTTATGGGAGAGCTATTAATAATCGTAAAGTGCTAAAACCGAATCAGAAAGAAAGAGCGAAACAAAACATATTAACGAAAATCCACGAAACAAGCTCGTGCCATGTCCCCTTAAGGGCTACTGGGCAAGTGTGTTTATAGTTTTTTAGGGCAAGTGTCTTTCCTACTTTTTTAAAAATTAAGTACTATACTTCCATTAAAAAGATTATAATCAAAAATATACACAAGTAGTCACTACTGAAATTAGATTAAATAAAAATAATTTGTCTTTTTTTTTTGTTGAGGCATTCAGTTTATAAAATCCAAAAAAATTACATTTTTGGGTAATATACAGTAGATAGTAGATGAAGAGAGACAGATGGAAAGTGAAACTTATACAAAGAGCACTCGCTCTTTTTTTTTTGACGTCCCAGCTCACCATTCCCAATTACCTCTGTCATCCAATAAAACATAGCCACGTGACGACACCATATATAATAAATGGTAAATTAATAGAGCTAAAGTGATGTTTTAAAAGGAAAAAGCATGTACACGTGCCTGACAAGTGACAACAGATGCTGCTTTGGTAATCTTCTGTCCATCCAAGTCCTTTACCTAAAGAGGTCAGGTTGACTTTCAAGGCCATTACACATTCTTTAGATGAGAGTAGAAATTTCCATAAATATACATTATAAACTCATGGGCTCTTCTAATGTGCAATCTATCTACTAGACAAGAATCAGCTATCAAATACACCAAGAGATTCGGGGTTCTTCATTTTATGGAGTTTTAGAGTAAATCCGATAAAGATTTCTTGCTCTAAATTCTTAATATATATATATATATATATATTAATATTTAATTGTAAAAATTTTAAATTTATAAAAATCAATTTAAAAGTTTTTCAAAAAGATATTTTGTGTTGAATTTCCCGTAAATTTCATAATTAAATATTAATATATATATTAAGAATCTTAGAACTAAATCTTCCATTGGAAGTGATTTTGGATGGTGTCTTCTACTAATAGTTATAAAATCTGGAAATTTAAACTTATAAATACGCGTTATGGTTTGAAGATATGTTAAACCTAAGGTATTAATGAAGTACACTACATCATGATAGTCGAAAGGTCAAGGTCGCAAGGGGGCTTATGACACTTGCATGTTGAGAACTAAAGTAGAAATAATAAATTGTTAGTTCAAAATAATTAACAAAGTTATCTCATGATTAAAGTTCGATGTGTCTTTTAATATAATATATTGAAGACTATTTATGTTAATAAATCGGTTAGGACCGAAATAGTTTATATATATTGGTCAAGACATATGGAGATGATCAGATTCAGTAATTCTCATAACATACGCCTTTTAAATACTAAAAGGTTCAAGATCAAAATCTAAATATTCTCCCTCGAAACAACAATATGTAATGTTAATTTTGTCATAGCAGTCATTCAAACTAATTTTTTTTAACATAATATCATGGTTCTTTCTAGTTGAAATAATGACTTTTGGTATACTATACAGTTACTATTTCTAGAGTTCCATTTTAACCAGGTGAAAATGTATATTTGTTTTGCAATGTATTCATATGGAACTCACCTATATTGATGAAAAAGGCTTTCTACTTGCTTACAGAGTCTGTAAATAAACTAAAGAAAAATGATCATCACAGTCCAATACAATTGCATGTTACCAAATGAATTAATATCATTGGACTAGCAAACATTTTATTGGTATCCATGAAACTTTGTCGTTTACATCAACTTTCTCACCTTCTTTTTCTTTTTTAAATGACATGTGCTTCTCCTATTGATATTTTCTTAGCAGTATCTTTAGCAAATTCCAAATTAAAGTTGTAATTAAACATTGATCCGAACGTTTGTAGCGACATTATACTGACACACGCACAAGATTGTTTTTAACTAGTTGATTAAGAATACGTTGGAACATTGGGGCAAGAATTAGGATTAGGGACCACTCTAAACAGTGATTAGTATGTGGTTCATTTAGTTAATACGTTGCATAAACTCTTGTTAATTGTGATTTAACACAAAATCTAGGGTGTTCTTAAGATGCCTTTTGTGATATTCAAACAGTCCACGTGTTAGGCTTCTAAATTATAATTTTTAATTGTTTTACTCCATTTTAGAAAAAAACTTGGAAACTGTATACGGATAAATTAACAGAAATCATGTTTTGCAGTAAATCATGTTAGACTTAGTCACCATTGGTTCGGATATGAAAAAAGAGAAGAAACTCTTCAGTTTGATTTCCTCAGACCGGTTCAGTTCAAAGCATACCGGTTTAACTGGATTAGACACTAAGATGTTTCCATGATGGAAAATGAACCGGTAGTGTAGTCGTCATTATAGTCGTCAATTACATAAAGTAGGGTTTAAGTTAATTAATTAGCGAGTGAGGGAAAAAGAAAAAATCTTGAGATCACAAATTTACTAGGAACGAAGAAAGATGAAAGTAGAAGAGAGTAGAAGCACGTGAGTAATTGTTAGAGACGAGGGCGTTTTTCCTTTCTCTCGTAACATTTCGGTAGCGTAAACCTTTCTATTTCGGGAAAGTTTTTCTTTCTTTCCCTTTTTATGCTTTTAGTTTTCTTTGATAATATATATGTCCTTCATTTGTTGCTCAAAAAGAAATACTTCCTTTGTTTTATTATTCTTTACCAAATTTTATCGGAACCATAACCATATTAGCTACCAAGCCGTTGCCCATCTTACCTAACCCACTTACTTGGGCTAGGCCTGGTTAAAAAGAATAAAATGTAAAGGAAAACAAATAATGTATGTGCATCAATGGTAAAGTTTTGGGTCTATGCACATAGTCGTGGTTGCAATTTGAATGACATATCATGGTGTAATTGCTCTCTTCCCAATAATGTGTTGATACCATTAGGGAAAAATTCAAAAACTTCAATGCAAATCATTACCAATTACAATGTATGTGACTATTAGATAATATCAAACTATGGGAAATAACTGTTTTATTTGTTTGCCTATAAGACTCATATATATAATACATGCATTTTGACTTGACTCCTTGTGACTTCACTCTCTTTAATATCTGGTATAAGATGTGTAAACTCCTGGAACCTATAAAAGCAAAAGTTGGAGGACTATTACCCATAAGGAACTCGAGCGTTTTACATATTTAACAAAAAAAAGAGGTAAAATTTGTTGTTGTTTTACCAAGAAGTTGAACGTAGCAGCAAGAGCTGGCTCAGGTATTGAAGTCTTTCAGTAGCGTGTCATATGTTGTAACATGTGAGTACCGGATGTCTGCGAAACCAATTGCTCTGAACTTGGTGATGGTCTTAAAAGATGGTTTGGACCATTTGGGTTAACCATCACTTGTCTACTAGTTTCCTTAGAATTGCTTGCATTCGTCTCCGGTTTTGAGGATTCCATCAAAGCACGCACCTGGTGACCCAGACAAGAACAAAAAGAAACTTGAGAGGTCCATTAATTTGACTCTACAAACAAAAATGTAAAGGATATGGTTTAGTTTACCATTGCAAGTCGCTTCTTGTGGAGATCAGTTGGTACCTACAATCAATATCTCGGAATCAGCACATTCACACATACTATGTTCTTGGAAAGTTTTATAATTAAAATCACTAACGTTTTTTGTTTGGTGTTTATCCTCACTTGAGAATCCAGGAACTGTCAAGTGCAAGTTTTTCTCTGCATACATTTGTAAACCCGAGGGACAAGCAAAATGAGTAACAATAAGAGCTAGAAATGATCCATCACATGAATGAAACAAAGCTCAAGATGTACAAACCTAAGTGGAGCAATATATCCTTTGGTTCCAATATGGATGATTTACGATGCTTAGCCAAGCTACATGCAAATGAAGTCACCTGCAATCAATTATTAGACAAGTAGATAAGCTAGAGATAGTTTTCCACGAATATGGAAAGTGAAAAACAAAAAGGTAGTTAATAACTAAATAATTGACATTGGCTTCTGACCGAATCAATGAAGTCATCCGCTACCTCCAAAAGGAGGTCTTCAACATCAGGATCCAGTTTAGCATGCGCATCCACCTGAAAATCATATACAACTGAATGAGACTTTATTTTCTTCATATAAAACGACGAACAAGAAAGAAGAAGATAAAAAAGACAAGCCGAAGGGTACAGTATGACAATCACCTGCGAAACCAGATCCTGTATCTTTCTTTTGCCAAGCAGTTGATTTGTTGCTTCTGTTCCTTGGCTGGAACTACCACCTGGTGTTGTTGTACCCGACTGTGTCGCATCTGGTTGTGAACCTGTTAAACTAATAGATTTCTGCCCTGCATGACTCGCCATCCTTGGAGATGGCTGTTGTTGATTTACGGACATTTGCTGCTGGATCTGCTGTTGGGGTTGCTGCATCTGCTGTAGTTGTTGCTGTTGATGGGTTTGGTTCATCTGAGCCTGGCCCATTTGTGATTGTTGCTGCTGCTGCTGTTGATGTATCATCTGTGATATTTGCTGCTGGTTCAAGGACATGGAGTTTTGGTGTAACTGAGCAGAGGGCATTTGCTGCTGTAAGAGTAGAGCCTGCTGTCTTTGACTCTGTTGGAGACGGAATGATTGTGAATTGGGACTGGTTATTCCCGACATCTGCTTCAGCCATTGCTGCTGTGCCAAGGAGTTTTGTATCATGCCAGCTTGTCCATTTTGGGCCAAACCCGGTAGCTGAGAATTCATGAATGCGAGGGAAGAAGGTGTTCTCTGCAGGTTCTGGACCTAAATAGTAGATTGCAAAAAGATATCAGGCAAATCTTTCTTTTTACTTAAAAACTGAATTCAGCAGGTCAGAAATACACTCCTTCCTCTATAAACATACAAGCCAGGTTTAACAATACCTAGTAAACATGCCAATTCAAGAATCATTCTAGCGTCATGCAGGAGTAGCCATTAACAGATAGTGTATCTATCAGCCACAAGGTAATAAGTCTGGTCGTATCAGAAAGCAAATAAGACATCTTTTTCTGTCTAACTCATACCTGAGGGGAAGTAAGAGCGTTTTGCTGTGACAACTGCTGTCTCATCTGCGCAGGGTTGATTCGCTGCTGCTGAGCATAGAGAGCAGGATTACCTCTCATTTGCGAGCTCAAATTAAGTGATCCCATCACTCCCATTGCTTGCATCCCCTGTAACTGTTGTCCAGAACTTCCTGGATGAAACTGCGTACCTTGAACCATCCCAGGTTTCTGCCTCGGCTACACAAATAGGAGAATCAGCACTAGTCAACTCTATTCACATTAAAAGGAAAATACTTGCAATCTAAAAGGTTGATGTCAACATTCTTGTTGCAGCGAGAAGATTCAATTCAAAACCGAAAGCAAACAACTTTACAACACTCGTAGCCACTGCTTTACTACAGTAACCAGAAAAAAGATCCATACTTGACATGGTGTCTCAACTGAATCAACATAAGTAAGAATGCAATACCGAGGAAGCAGCCAATAATTGGGATTGAATATTCATCTGAGCAGCTGCTCCAGCTGCACCGTTAAGCATAGGCAAGTGACCACTCTGGCCAACCAAACCCGCCCTCGACAAATTAGGGTTCCCCATCTGCTGGTTCTGCTGTTGAACAGAACCTGCCCCACCAAAGTTCATCGTCCCATACATCCCAGCTTGCTGCCTCAAAACGCTACCGTACTGACCCTGCTGCTGTTGCTGCTGCTGAATTTGATTCAGGCGAGAAACAGAAGGAGATCGCTGGAGAGACTGAGCTATGTGGTAATTCGACATTGGAATCTGCTGCTGCGGACTCATATGTTGTTGTTGCTGCTGGAGAATCTGCTGCTGTTGCTGCTGAGATAGCTGAGGAATCGAAGAGGAAGAGATTTGCTGCATAATAGGCAACTGTTGCTGCTGAGTCTGTGTTTGCTGATCCAACGGAGAAGGCGACGAGATCTGAGCTCCAACGGAGGGGTTCGGTTGCGGATTGTTCTGGATTGCACCTTCCGTTGTTGTAACCACCGGAGACGCTGCTGAATTGACGGAATTGGAAATCGGAGGTGTCATGTGTTGTTGAGATGAGGACGGTGGAGGTGCGGAGGATGCAGGGGAAGGTTCCATTGGATTAGGAGATTGAAGAGACTTCGGTGACAGAGACGATGAAGGAATAGCTTCCGCCATTAGAAATCAGGTGTGTTTTGGTTGAAGGGTTTTTGGTCCATCAATCGGGAAATTTTCCGAGAAAATAATACTCTTTCTTTTTTGTATTTGTTTAATCCCAGTGAGGAATGAAGAGAATTAATCTGAACCGTACACGTCAGCAGGGAGATTTTGCCAGAAAGATTTAACCGTGTATCTGAACCGTACACGTCAGTTTATGGACAAACACAAAACGAAGAAGCTTTTAAGTTTTATATTAGACCTGAGGATTTTACGTACATCCATTAGGTTTATGATCTCGTTCGTGCTGCCTCAAAAGAAAATGTTTTGATAGTATTTCCAGAGAGCTTGAAACCATGATGTTACCACTTCAACACGTGATTCATTAGTAACAGAAGGAGCTTTAATATATGCTTTCTGCAAACCGCTAGCTTTTTTTGAGCCATTGTTTAAGAATGGTACTTTTATTAACGCTCGTGCTCTCCCTCGTCCAATGAAGTAATGCAGATGCTAGAGACATCGTTTGATCTGTTCTTTATTTCCTTTTAAAGCTCTCTTTAAGCGTTGGAAAGCTCACAAAATATATGACAAGTCGATGCAAACTATGGTCGAGATTGATTCTTTCTAGCAAAATAGTTTAGGTTCTTTAAACACTTCCAAACGCAGGCGCATTCAATGTAAAAAGTTTTTTTTTTTTAAATTTGAAACTGATTTAACACATTCTTAAAAGAAAAACAAGAAATACTTTGATGGTAGACGTAATGGACAACATGAGAGTGATCAAACCCAGTTACTTGAACTGATGTTTAGATAGTGTCTTATTAAGAAAGTGTTTTTTTTGTCTTATTAAGAAAGTTTCTTGTTGAAACGATGTAAACTGAAAAGATGTCGTAATCTATGGAAGTAAACTAATCAACCAAGCATTGCAATTTTGTCTTAATTAGTGTGTTTTTTTTTTTGTAAATAAGAGATATTAAGAACAAAAACATTTAAAGCTATCCCAAATGTTTGTTGTACATCTACAAGGCAAACAAAAGTTTCGTGACCTGTATATGAACAAGTAGCAGAGGTTAGAAACAGCACAAGAAAGCAGTTAACACATGCAAAAGTATAAGCCACTTTGCCTGCTGCTTACCTGGAATATCAATCATCGCCGATGGCGTGATCAGAGGACGATCTGGAGAGAGAGATAAAATTCGAGGTCTTGGTGACGGGATCGATGTGGATGAACTGCTGAAAATATTATAGTTACGAAATACTTCTTTTCATAATACATGAAGTTTTGACTATTTATATACATATTAAAAAAATGTTTTCTAAGGTAATCATTAAACATATAATTTAAACTCAGTTTATTTTAGGATTATTCTGTTCGATAATCATTTTAAAATTTTTGTTTCCAAAATACTCCCTCCGTTTTTAATAATTGACGTTTTGGGATAATTTTTTGTTCCAAATTATTTGACGTTTTCAATTTTCTATGTAAAATTTATTGCTAATTAATGTTAGATGACCAATGATATTATACCTTCTATTTTATTATTGGTTGAATTGTGGTTAGGTAAATAATTAATGATGTTTTTGTTTAGAAAATGATAAAAAATTAAATGTTTATTAATCTGTGTGCATAATCCTAGAACGTCAAATATAAAAAACGGAGGGAGTAGTTTCTAAACAAATAATCGAAATAATTTTTTTTTTAAATTTTTTAAAAAACTTCATCTTTAAAATTCCATCCTATAAATCTAAACTCTAGATTTAGATTGGTTAATCCTATGAAAATAAATGTAAATTCACACTGTTTAATAAAAAAAAATTTGATCAATTTTCTTTTTGAATTATATTTTTGTAACAAAATTATTTTATAACTATCATAAAATATTTCTATTTATTTTAGTTATAAACATAATAATAAAAACACAATTGGTCATACACAGTTTTTGATAAAATTAAATAGTCTAGGGGTCCTTCACCTTGTCTTTTTTTTTTTTTTAAAGAAAACTAAAAGCACCAATCGCGGACCGTCACGTGTCAGTGGGACCTGCGAACAGTGCAAGGGACTTGGCAAATAAATTCCTTATTTAAGAGATTTAAGGGATGTGGTTTGAGAGAATTAGTGGGTCACACCCGTTAAGAGACCCACTAAAAGACCCAATAAACATGCTCTTAGATGTTGTAAGATGAATGGAAAGATGACAAAGAAGAATGGAAAGATGACAATACCCTTGCGCAAATAAGTTGATCTGTGACACATTTGTCATCGTTTAACAACCTGCCGTTTTAACTTTGCCCTCTCAACGACATGTTGTTCAACCAAACTTGACGCAAACAACAGCACGAATCTTTCACGGGTCCGGTTTATTTTCGGGTCGGAATGATTCGATCCAGATGTCAGGCTTCTGTAACCTCCGTAACTCTGCCAAATTGAGATTCAGAGTAAGAACTACAAGCTAAAAAAGATAAACATTTTAGATAAACATTTTTTTCTTTTAAAGGAATCAAACTCTCGCTTTAAATATCTCTGTCTCAAAAAAACTGTTTGCCTACAGAAGAAAACAATTGAATTCTTTATTATTTTCTCCTTTACACAGTACCCAATAATTATTGTCACTATAAATTATCACTAAAAATAATCTCAATTAATATTCTCGTTCTCCATCTGCTTTCTCTCATCGGAGCTCCCTTTTTCTGGTTCTCAAAGGTAAGACAACCGTGGATCGAAACTCTTTTCAATTTTGTCTTCGTTAGAGATGTGTTTTTGCTTGCTTGCTTTCTGGGTTAATTAAGTTTATCTCGGCTTATGGCTATTTCTAGAACAGCTTTTACTTGTTCTTATATAGATCTCTTTCCCCCCTTGTCTCTTTAAGAACGAAAGCTTGTGTCTTTTTCCTCCACTTTACTCAATTCATGACCTTTTCACCTTGATCGTGCTTGGGATCTTGTCTTAAATTGAGGGTTTTGAGATTGGATTAAAAGTCTGTACCAATGGAATCTTATGTGAGATCAGAGCTCTGAAATTAAGACAAGATCAGGTCAACGCACTTAGGATTAGTAGTAGTTTCATTTGGTCAACCTTTTTCCCCTAAAGGATGCATCTTTCATGTAAATTGAGTTCCTTTCTTTGCATTTTACAGGAGCCAAAGACAAGATTGTGAACTTGGTGGAGAAACCAGAAAGATGGAAGGAGATGTGTTTTCAGGGTTTGGTGAGAGACACAACATGGATGGGAAACTGCTGCAGAGTTTCCAGAAGAGCTTTGTGGATGTTCAAGACATTTTAGATCAGAACCGGCTGTTGATCAACGAGATCAATCAGAACCATGAGTCCAAACAGCCTGATAACTTGGGTCGAAACGTCGGTCTGATCAAAGAGCTCAACAATAATATCAGAAGAGTAGCTAGCCTCTACGGTGACCTCTCTCATTCTTTTGCAAGATCAATGGACGCTTCATCAGAAGGTGAGTCTAGTGGAACCTTGAAATCTGACGGGAAAGTTAACCAGAAGAGATTTAGATCCGGTTAGTTATATAAACCGAGAGAGCCATCACCAAAAGCTGATTACATTCAAAGACTCAAAGCTAATTGATTCAAGAGAAAGAGAGTTTTACTACTGCAATTATCTCACTGTTGGAAAATGATAGCTACATACGTTTTACCAAGATGATTTTCATTTTCAGATTAATTGTTTGTTTGTTTTTACTTCGAAAAAACTTGAAGAAACTTGTTGTAAAGTTCACACATTTCGGTTTATGATTTGTTCTCCCTCCCTTTGGTTTTCTCCATTGTCATCATTGCTGTAGAGCCTGTGATTCAAACCATGTGAATTTTACATTGTTGTAGCTTTTAACTCTAAGACGGCACGTAATCCGAATATAGAAGTCTTAGACGGCACGCTGTTGTACTGCATGAGAGCCGGGACGGAACGTAGTTCGCTCTTTCCCGGGCAGATATTTTTAGTTTTTTTTTTAACTGACGTGGAAGCATCTTGGAGCTTCCCGCAGAACCATGCGGATCCCAAGTGGCATTATAGAATCGAGTTAATAAAAAAGCTTTGGAATCCGGACCTGTAATTACACACTGTGTACTAGGGAGAAACAAAAGGCGAAAGCGCGAGCCAAAACAGAGAAAAAAAAGCAGAACACAAAATTTCCAAACTTTTTCATTTTGCTTACTCGAAAAGCTTCTCTCTCCGGTGAAGCTTCGAGCTCAGTGAAACGTTTCCGTTCAACTGCTCTGGTAACTCTCGGACACTCTCGTTACTGTGTGTTTCTGCTGCTTTTGGTAACTTTTTGATAATGCTTTCGTGAGATTTCAGTGTTTGGTTTGTTTTATTAGGTAGTATTGCGAGTTAGTATCGGTAGAATCTGCAAAAGACTTGATTTTTAGGACTGTAACATGCAATTTCTACAGGTGTTTGAAAATAGGGTAGCTCAAATTTCGAAACTTTCTTTAAATTTTGTAGATTGACTATGTTTGTGTCTCTCTTAGAGGTCTTTAAGGGTGAAGCTAGAGTTTTAAGTTATCAGTTATGGTATTAGTGTGTAAGAGAGAGTGTTTTTGTATGCTTGAATACATATTGAGCAGTGTAGGTTTATTTGATTATTCCGTTTTTGTTGTGATTCTAGTCAGTGTGTACATTTGAAGCTGCATTTGGTAGATTATGGGGACAATGTTTGGCTCTGTGGAAGACTATGGAGAGATGTTTCAAGACACTGTTTCTCAGACTAGAGGCGCATCACACTCTTCAGAAAATCAAATTGAAAATCCTGTTGTCTACAAACTTGTTCGGGTATGTTCACAAAATGTGTATCTTAGAGTCATGGAAACATGAACCATGATGTTTGTACTAAGGCCATTACAAGTTTTTAGCCTTTTCTGTATTTTGATCTGAGGCTGGTTATCTGAATTACCATTAGGTTGCACAAGATGGAAGACTAGTTCCTGCAACTGATGAAGAAATGTTGGAGGTCAAGGACTTGGTTGAAAACAACGAGAACGATATGCCTATTGCACCGGATCCTGGACAGACTGAGGAGTGCATTTCCGATGAAGGGTCGCCTTCTCAGTTTCTGCAGCTAGATAGTTTAGAAGGTTCGGTCACAATCACTCCCTTAAGCATATTATGCAGCTTTTTGTTTGTTTAAACCATGTAGTCTGCCTATAGTGTTAGAGGAAAGACTAAATACTGGTAGGATTCCTTAGGACTGCACTAAAAGGGTTTACTTGCAATGTCTTTCTTATTATGAAACCACTTGTGCCTCCCGGCGATAACTTTCCTTATCCAGCTCAGTTATTGAATCCAGGATTTTTCCAGCCAGAAACTGCAGAAGCATATACAGAAAATTTGAATTCTCGACTTGAGGTCAGTCTCTTTCTAATTTTTGTTCTCCTGTGATTACTATATAGGTTCAGATGGCCGCTGAATCCATTGATCTTACTCCTCCTTTGAAACTTTTGTAGTGTAAAGAGGAGTTAGTGTATGGATCTCAGATGCTTTTTACTCTTCCGGATACCAACTATGAAAGTTTCAATGAGTTGCCTGGGAATGAAGAGTTTTTCCATTCCAAAGTTTTGCTGCAGGAACCTGTTTGTTTCTCATCAACTGGATGCAGTATGGATCAATCTATGGATGTGTCACCATACTCATTTGCTACAGGTGGTAGTCCTAAAGCACCTGCAATGTCAACTACTGCCTCAACCCTTGGATTTTCTAGAGATACAGACAAGATATGCTTGGGTAATCTCTCGATTAAAGCATTGCAAGAAACATTCAGAGCCACGTTTGGTCGTGAAACTACTTGCAAGGACAAACTGTGGCTCAAAAGGAAGATCAAGATGGGACGGATTAGTCCAAGTCTTATGCCAACAACTAACCTGACAGTTACTGATAACAAACTGATTCGTGGAGGTCAAGATGATGATATGGGTGTTGCTTTTAGCAAGGATACGGTTGATGAAGGAAGAGTTGTTAACTGCAAAGATACACCATCTAGTCCTGATTGCATAAAGGGACATCCAAATGATTCTGGGGATAGTCCTGTTGAAGGTTATGTGGACCACTACTCTGGAAATGAAGATTTTGAAGGTGAATATAGGTCTGCGAAAAGAGTTAGGAAGCCTACAAGGAGATATATCGAAGAGATTTCAAAAGTTGATGAAAAACAGCAAAGTAATGAGTCACTGATACCTTCAAAAGATGAGAGGTCTATCAGCTCCATTTCTTCAGGAAGGAGAATTGTTGTCACCAGGATGATATCCTTTGCTGGTTCCAGAATTCAAGTTCCATATGTTTCTCATGTGAGGAGAAGCCGTCCCAGGGAAAACATAATGGCTCTTGGGGTATTTCTCTTTGCTACTATAAGCTATCAAAACCTTCACACTTATGTGGCCTGTGCTAGATTCATTCCCAGTGCTACAGATTGTGAATAGATTTAAGCAAGAAAACATCTTTTAGTCTTTTCTTTGGTTCTGTGAAGGTAATTAAGGATAACACAGATGAGTTGAACATTTTGTAGGAATTTCCTTCCAGTTTATGGGAGGTGAAAGCTACTTCAGAAGAGAGTAACCTGAATCTAAGCCAGTCTCACTTGAACAATGACGTGAAGCGAGTTTCAGATGGCAAATCTGTTTCTCGACCTGTCCAGAAAAAAGTAAGTACACTTTATCATTTCTATAGCTTCATCACTGATGGAGAGAATTTTGTTAATATGCCATAATCCATATTATTGTGATTCTATGTATCAAAAGAGTCTCTTAAACTTTGAGGAAGCATCATCCAGCTTGGACTCTCCTAAAGTTATACCGGATGTTTTGGATGGATTTAATTCATGGTATGATCCAGTTAGTTGCTCATTGCGTTTCTTGATTCACAAATGCAGTTAACTACTAATCATAAGAGCTACAAGGACCAATCAAAACCTAATCTGTGTGAGGCGGATGAAGACATCATGGAGCCAGAGTACATAGACTCATCTGGAGATAGCTCAGATGATAGCACTTATAATCACGCTGATCGACCAATCATGCAAAGTGCAATCAGAAGGAAACATCATATAGCTTGGACTCTCACTGAAGTTAAAAAACTAGTGGAAGGTGTGGCTAAATACGGAGTTGGGAAATGGTCTGTGATCAAAAAGCTTTCATTTTCATCATACTCGCGTCGTACTCCAGTGGATCTCAAGGTTGCTTCGATTGAACTATTAAACTCTCTCTTCTTAATATTTTTAAGTTTTTTTTTTCTCAACTACAAGCGTCTCTTCTGACAGGACAAATGGCGAAATCTACTCAGAGCAAGCTTTGCTCGGACTCCTGTGAACAAAATGGTTAGCACTTCCCAACATGTTTTCTACTTAAAACACATAGAATCAGTTAACCAATGTAACTAACTTCTGTTTGAGACTAAGCCGGTTAGTGTTTGTGTTTGTGCAGGGGAGTCTGAGGAAACACGGGTCGATGGTGATTCCTAGTCAGGTTCTGTCAAAGGTAAGAGAGCTTGCTCAGAACAAATCACATGTTTCACCGCCAAGGAAGGCTAGGATGGTGAAGGCTACAAGACACAGTTTCTTGTAGCAAGCTTTTCGTATTAACCTAAATATATTGCCGTGGAAAATCTGAGATTATAACTTCTTTTTTTTTGTGTTCGTAGACTTAGATTCTAAGGTAGCTTTTGTGGTTAAACCGGTGTATGAAACAAACGAATATGAATGGTTTTCTAATATATGTTGCATGTTGAATCTGTCGTGTGTTATATTTCGGTTCGGTTGAAATCAAATCCCATATTAAAACGCTGCGTTTAACAGATACAGGCTTATAAGTATCGAATTTAATGGGCCTATTACGACTTACATGGGCCCATAAACCTTTCGTACGCCCTATTACTCTTTTTACAGACTCTCGCTCTCTCTCTTCTCTTCTCTCTGTCTCTCTTCTCTGGAGATCTCAATTTCACTGTGAGTCGCACATTGAATCCTTCCAACTCGTTCATAGATAGTCTTTGATTTATCAACTTACTTGTAGCAGAATCCTTATTTTTCTATTTGAGTCCTTCGTTTCAAACTTGTTTGATGTAATTCACGTATGCTTTAGCTCGATTAGGCAATTGACGTAAAGAGCTGGGCTTTCGTCTTTTGTCGATTAAACTCTTTACTGGGTCGATCTCGTTTGATAGATATGCTAGTTTAAGTGAAGCATTAATCCAATAGCTTTATACGCCTGTGGATATTATTGGTTTTGATTTAGTTCCCTTAATTATCGGTCTGAAGTGAGTTATTGATAATTGTTTTACTGTCTAATGATCTATGAATTTTTCTGTTCATCGTTATGTTTCTGATTCTGAGACTTATAAAAATCACATCTTTTTTATCCTTTCTTCTCACTAGTGATAGTAGCAGAAGCAACTGAAGCACAATGGGGATTATCGAAAGGATTAAAGAAATTGAGGCCGAGATGGCTCGGACCCAGAAGAATAAAGCTACAGGTTCTCTTTCTACATATACAACATCAGTTTTTTTCATGTGGTTCATCCTTAGAAGACTGAACTTAGATAATGGAAACAAGAAATAACATGCATATGTAGTAATTGCAGTAAAAAGATTTCGAGCCGTTTTTGACAGCTTTCTATCCTTGCTTCTATTCTCTTTTTCTGATTTGCTAAAAATAATTAGCATCATTGTCAGCTAACTGGCCATGTTTTACTTGATGCACAGAGTATCATCTTGGTCAACTCAAGGCAAAGATTGCAAAGCTCAGAACTCAACTGCTGGAGCCTCCAAAAGTAAGCTTTTAATAAAAGACTAAACCATTAGCTTATGCGGTTGCTTCTATATAGCTGAGTGGTTCTTGAAGCAAGTGTTTGATTTTTTTTCTTTGTTTTCCCAGCTGTTGATTTTTGTTTACCTCTAAAATGGACTGTGAGTGTCTCCCTAGTTTGTCACCTTAGCTTGTCTTTTTAGGACTAAAAAGTCTACTGTGGAATTTTTACCCTGTGACCACCTGTACAAATGAATGCTGCGTGTTCTTGAAGTTGAGTTTCAAAACTGCTTAGTTTGTAATTGTCTTCCAAATTTCTGTCTCAGGGTGCTAGTGGAGGCGGTGAAGGTTTTGAAGTTACCAAGTATGGTCATGGACGTGTTGCTCTTATAGGATTTCCAAGGTCGAGTGTCTTAGATTCTTATCCGTTAGCATATGTTTTCCATTCTTGTAAAATTATGTTACTCCTTTAGAAATTGCAGAAGTATGGTTTAGGGAAACTGATGGAAATGGTTGTACTTTGCAGTGTTGGAAAGTCCACGCTTCTGACAATGTTAACTGGAACACATTCAGAAGCAGCCTCATATGAATTTACAACACTTACATGTATTCCTGGAGTAATTCACTACAATGACACAAAGATTCAGCTTCTCGATCTTCCTGGTATTATTGAAGGTGCCTCGGAGGGAAAGGGGCGAGGAAGGCAGGTTGAAATCCAGTCGCTTGATTCTTATTGGTTATATCATCCTAAGTTTCTTGCCAACCAGAAAAATATAATCAGGATGATACGAACTTTGATTATGACTGCTTATTTCTCAGGTTATAGCTGTTGCAAAGTCTTCCGATCTTGTATTGATGGTTCTTGATGCCTCAAAGGTTAGTTACGTTGTGGCTGCCCATGTGAATTGTTATTTGGTTGTCATGCTGCAGTCATTTAGTAACCTTATTATTTTCTCTTCCAAAAATGTTAGAGTGAAGGCCACAGGCAAATTCTGACTAAGGAACTTGAGGCAGTGGGCTTGCGGCTAAACAAAAAGCCTCCACAGGTAAAGCTCCATTGAGAAACTTGGTCAAATTACAGATGTAACATCTAGTACTTTGAAGTCTAAAATCTTTCTGGCTGGTCTCGATGTGATCAATCGAGAAACTTGGTTTCTTTGTCCCTTGAACTTGATTATGTATTTTTGCTTTCTCTGTACAATAGATATACTTTAAGAAGAAAAAGACTGGTGGAATCTCTTTCAACACTACAGCACCTTTGACTCACATTGATGAGAAGCTCTGTTATCAGATCCTGCATGAATACAAAATCCACAATGCTGAGGTACGAGGTTTCAATTTAATCTTGTACCAGTTTTTAAAGCTTTCTAATGGTAGCTTTACTTAGCTTTGCTCACAGACGTCTAAATGAAATTAGTGGTGAAAATTTCAGGTGCTATTTCGAGAGAATGCTACAGTGGATGACTTTATTGATGTCATTGAAGGCAATCGCAAATATATCAAGTGTGTTTATGTCTACAACAAAATTGATGTTGTTGGAATTGATGATGTGGATAGACTAGCACGGCAGCCAAATTCCATTGTTATTAGCTGCAATCTGAAGGCAAGTTAATTACATTGAAAAGACCAGTCTGCAAAGATACCAAATGCTAAAACCCCAATTGGGTCTTGTTTTAGTTTCTTTGTGCATTCTGATTATGACATTTATGAATTTTGTGAATAACTGAATATTATGGAGCACTCACTGGTCTAACGGTGAATGCCTTTGTTGCTTGAAACAGCTAAACTTAGACAGACTACTTGCAAGGATGTGGGACGAAATGGGCCTTGTGAGAGTTTACTCGAAGCCTCAGGGCCAACAACCAGATTTTGATGAGCCTTTTGTCCTCTCATCTGTAAGTGCATTTTGTTTCACCTCGTTGCAAGATACCCTTTGAACTTGTCCGTCCACATCAATGATATCCATCTTTGATTACTTGTTTGATTCATCAGGATCGAGGTGGCTGCACAGTTGAAGACTTCTGTAACCACGTCCACAGGACTCTGGTTAAGGATATGAAGTATGCTCTTGTATGGGGCACAAGCGCAAGGCACAATCCTCAAAATTGTGGTCTTTCTCAACATCTTGAAGACGAAGATGTTGTTCAGATTGTCAAGAAAAAGGTACATGAAACGAAAATATTTCCATTGACATAGACTAATTGCTCAAATTTATGTACTGTAGTATAATTTCTGTGCCATGATGTTGAGATTATCTAAACTTATACTGTTAATCTTGGAATCTGTAGGAGAGAGACGAAGGAGGAAGAGGCCGTTTCAAGTCACACTCTAATGCCCCTGCTAGAATTGCAGACCGAGAAAAGAAAGCTCCTCTTAAGCAATAAACTCAGCTGATCAGTGATCCCCATACACACATTTTCACCATCTTGTTCATGGATGGTTTCAGCCAAGTATGATGTACTATCTTGTATCTGAATCATTTTCGCCTTCTCTTACATTATGAGTTTTGAACCATTACTTTTTTGAAGAATACAATAAGTTCATTTTACTCTTTTTCATAAATTATGTTTTTGATTTTCTTTGATAAGAGTCTGCCTCGGGTTTTTGATAAATTCAATCAAAAGTTGAAATGCATCCATAGTGAAAGTGTAAACAAACAAGGAGGAAGAAAATCCACACAGATTCCAGGTTACTTGAGAAGTGGCTTAAGTAGCCAAACACTTCAAGCTCAAATAACTCTCAACAATATTCTTACATGTAAATGGTACACAGAAGCTGTTTCTGTATCTATATAGTTCGTGTATATGTTTCACAGGAACCGTTCCTGAAACAAGATAGAAAGAGAAACCAACAGGTTGTTGAAACTGACTTGAAAAGAAAAAAACATAACTTGTTTTTTTAGCTTCGCTGGCTCTTGGCCCAGAGATGTCTTCCAGTTACTATCTCCTGTGGGTATAGATCAGTACACTGGTCTGAACCAGCACTGCATCTTGCATCACCATTGCAAGATGATCCTGGTTGTCTCTGCTTGGCTTGAGTAGACTGTGTTAGGCTCATGTAGCTCGGCTTTCGATAATACCCGCCACTTTCAAGGACCCTGCCGGTGAATGCAACTGGTGATAGAGATGTTGACGAGGTTGATGTCTCATCGTGTAAAGAATCTGTGCTTGTGCCAGACGAAACCTGAGGAAGAAGATGAGGAGGTCTAGCAAGAACTCTAGTTGAAGTAAGATTGTTCTTCCTGACTTTGACAGTCTCATGTTCAGACGATACGCTGCTGTCACTGCATTTCTCAGACCAGTTCCAACCAGGACCACTCTTGCGCAAACCATGATTCTTAATCGATCTTGCGTTTGGGCTTGGACACGCCCTAGACTGTGGCCAAAACAACCAAAACAAACTCATTCAGACATTATTACAATCAGCACAACATTCAGGATGTTTCAGTTCATTAATTACATAAACCAAACCTGATGTGTGAGAGCGTACACCATAGCTCTTTCCCTCTTGATAGCTCCTTCTTGCTTCAACTGTAACTTTGTTTTCACTTCCTTAATACTTCTTGGACTACCACACCAACTCTTCTACAAAAACATCAACCAGAGTCCCATATAAGTGTTTAATACTCTTACTCAAAAGTTACTCCCAAGTTTTGAATCCTTACCTCGGTCTGCTTTGCAGGATCTTTAAGTTCATTTGTGTCTGAAGTCGCTCTACGATGAGCTTTTACACGAGACTGAACACGAACAAGAGCTTGCATACACCTGAGTGTAACAGCTGCTTGTTTCCTAACTTGTCTGCCACGAAATATTGCCTGGATTCTCACAACAGCCTTCAAAGCTCTAAACGCCTGTCTTGCCTGAACAAACAAACAAACACAGAGAGCTTTTAGATGAAAGAATCAAAGACAAAACAGTGAGCCAATACTATACCAGGAAAGCACGAAAAGCAGCTTGGATTCTTGTTGAAGCCCATTCTCTCTTAACCAATAAGAAATCCTTGGGAGGAGCTCGAATGAGAGCTGCCATTGCCACAGTGAAAGCCTCGTCGGCGGAGAAGGACGGTGGCTCTGAGCCTAAAGAAGAAAGTCCATAGCTTCCACGGCGGTTGAGAAAACACTCCTTGGAGGAGGAGGAAGAAGATGTGAAGCTCTCTGATGAAAGCCTCCACAGCTTCCATTTTTTCTTGCTGCTTAACTTCTCCTGCTGCAATTAAGACACAAGACAATATGTTTTTGGTAAAGAGTAGACAAGAGAAGAGAGATCCTAAAAGATTACCTGATGATCATCAACGTGTTTTCTGTGAGATATTAGTGATTTAATCCAGTTTCCTGACCCGCCCATCTGCTCAAAACCGAAACTTTGGCTCGTTGATTCTTACAAAAAAACTCAAAACTTTGGAAACTGTCGGGAAGACTGCTCCTTGGAATAGGTTGTGTGAAGGAGACTGATGTTGACAAAAGTTGGCAGTGTAAAAAAGAAGAAGAGAGAAAGGACGTTTTTGAAATTTGAAATTTTGAGGGAACGAAAGTAATTTCTTAAAAGTAACGGTAAGACTTTAGTTTTTTTCTCTCTCTTTAAGATGAGAGATTGATATTGTTTTCTAAAGTTTGTTAAATCTCCTAAAGTTTTTCTCTTTTTTTTCTTTAACGCCATCCCCTATAGTTTTCTATTTCTCTAATTTAACCCCCACAGTTTATGGGCTTTTTACTTGATTCTTATCCAGAAATGGGCTTCTGATAAAAGTTAAGATTAAATTTCTATCTTAATAAATTATGTCTTTAAATTAGTGCTTGTCAACAAATTTAAATTATTGATTCACCGTCTGACCACCCAAAACCATTTCTAGAGTAGCTTTACCTAGGAAATGACCATTTGTTCGCTTAACTACTGACGTGAAGTTTCACTGCATCTGAAATCTATGGAGTTGCCGACAACGTTAACGGTGCCACAGCGAGGTTCGTTAACTCTTCCTTAATCTCCCTAACCTCTTCGTTTTACTTGGCAGTTATATGTACTATTTTCACTGATGTCGTCAGATACAATTATGTTTTGTCGCCGTGACTACCCAGAATTGATCGGAGAAGATGAACAGTTTTTGTTAAATGTGTTCTATTCTATTATATGAATATACAATAGAAATGTAAAACAATATGTATTATGTTTATTCTATTCATGTTATATAATGCGATATATGTTGTTACTATATTATTTTATCATGTTTCGTTCCATTTGACAATTAATAAAGAGTGTTCTATTTTGTTTAGAAATACAGTTTGTAATTTTCTTAAGTTCTAACAATCATTACATGTTTTTGAACATGTAAAAATCGTATTATGGTTCATATTGTATAATTTAATATTACATAATAAACTTAATGTTATATAATATTATGTGTTTTTTTAGATTTTGATATTTGGGTTTAAGGTTTATATTTGAGTTTAGGTTTTAGGGTTTAGTGATCAGGGTTTAGTATTTAGAAGGTGAAGGGGTATGGTGGGGACAACATTAATTTCTACCATGCAATCTTAGACATATTATAATTTCACCAATATGTTCTATACTAGGTATTTTGTTCCATTCTATTTGAGTTTATGGTTTATATTTTGAGTTTATGGTTTTTATTTGGTGATAGGGTTTACTGATTAGTGTTTAGGTTTAGTGATAATGGTTTAGGGTTTAGTATTCAAAAGTTAAGACTGAGTTTAATATTTAAGAGTTGTGTGTGGGTTTAGAGTCCTAGACTATTTTAGTGATATAGAATACATTCTTTACTAAAAATTTTATTTTTATCTATTCATTTTACTGTCATTCAGTTACGTGATCATAGTTTATATTAGGGTTTAAGATTTAGTAATTAGAGTTTATGGTTTAGTAATTTTGGAGTTGGGGTTAGAGTAATGTTTAGTATGCGTATTTCCCACCGCAGATTGAATGTTGTACTATGTCACTGAGATAGAATAGTCCATTCACATTTTTTTGGTATATTTTCACTTTGGCATTCGTTACAAACGTATGCGGTAAAAAAGAAAGTTGCGTGTATGTCTTACTAAACTTCAATTCTGCACAGTAACCTCATAAAGGTGTCCACACCATAAACCCTCGACGTTATTTCCTTCTTCCTTTGGTACTGGCAACTTGCCACTTATGGAGGATAGAACCGGATAACAAGAAGCGTAAATGACATTTCTTTCATTATGTCAACATCAGTGTCATACACTTAATTTCACTTATGATTTTGGTTATTTGGCCAATTAACCCTAAAAATAAAGTTTTTTCTCTTTTTTTAACGCCAATCCCCTATTCTATTTGTTGATATAGATATAATATCATTAGTTAGTATTTTTTTGATTTTTTTGTTCATAAAACTATTTATTTGATTAGTTTCCTAAAATACTTAAGGACATTAGAGTCAAAAATGGTACAAAATAGAAATTAGCCTAAAAGGACAATGTCCTAATGGTTTTGGCCTAAAAAAACAATTTCCCCATATAAAAAAGAAAACTCTTGCCATCTCGTTTAACATCACTGAATTGGTTTACATTCTAACTAGGCTGTATAGAAGTTGAAACATACAATTTAATTTATTTAAATCACATCAATGTTGGTCGACATTACATTACTCACACTTATTTCAATTATTTGAGAAAACAGACAAAATTAGCTAAGTTTACATAATGGTTGTTTTTTTTGCCAGCAAGTTACATAGTGGTTAACTTGTGTTAATGTTAATTTGGGTTTTATTTCTATTTCGCTGTTTGGTTTTAGAGTGTAAATTTATCTGTAAGATTTGTAATTTCAATATATAAATCTAACTTAAATCTAAATCATCCTAAATCAAATGAGAAACTATCTTCGGTTATGATTGCAACGTTTTATACTTAATCAATGGTAAATATTTTGGTATTCCACATGTTACTTTGTATAAGATTGGGTGATTAGGCAAAGCTTTTGCGATTATTTATAAACTCATAGCTATCAACTCTACTATTCTTCTTCTTTTCCATTTAACGAAATTGTTATGGTTAGTTCAGCAAACCTGTCTAAGTAAAATATCTAGAACAACTAGCCATCACACACATTCCATTTCGTTACTTTACTATTTGCCAAAGACTATTGTAGTATACCTTTAGAATACATCTTGAAATTCAACAAAAAATTTCGAAAATGTAGAGTAACATTTGTTAGGTGAAATAATACTTTCAACATTGTACATCGATAAATAGATATGAAGATAAATTTAAGGAAAAAAGAGAAGTAAATTTAAGCAAAATCAGGAAAATTTAAGTAAATACATATAAATACGACGAAATTAAATACCAAATATCTCTACAACATTACTTTCAAAATAATACCATTTATGGCATTGACTAAAGATATGATCATGATTAAAAGAAAGTAAAATACATGTGTAACTAATAGCTTATTATCTAATGATTTCGTCTATTTTTAGTGCCACAACAAACACATTAAACTCCAACCATCTATGCAACAACACTTAATACATATTATTATTTTTAGTTTTCATTAAAACGACAGTATATGATCGAAAACAAAAAGTAATAATTGTCGTTTAATGAATTTGATCATTATTAGTGCCATAATAAACATATTAAAATCCAGCCATCTCCACAATATTTTTCAAAATAATACTACTTTTAGGTTCTATTAAAGGCAACATTAGCGACATTAGATGATCGGAACCAAAAGAAGAATAATAAATTATTGTTAAATATATTTTTCTCATTATTAAAGCCGCAATACACATTAAATCCAATTGTTAGCCACACTATTTGATCAGAATTAAGTGAAAGTAAAATATTTTTGTGAGTAATAAATTGTAATTTATGCTTATGCTCATTATTAGCGCCTCAATACACATTAAAATCCAACCATTATGTATACTATTTGATCTTAAATAAAGTAAAAGTAAAATATATGTGAATAATATATTACTCTTATTATTAGGATCGCAATATACATTAAAATTCAATCATTGGCCACTAAATTGTCGTTTAATGATTACGCTTATTATTAGCGCCGCAATAAACACATTAAATTTATTAAATTACATGTGTAAGTAGATTTAAAAGTTTCAAATTTAAGTTGCAACATTGTTATTGGATATATTAACTAAATAGTTACAAAAATGAGATTTGAATAGTTCCTTTTCTTTTGTCAGTTTGCATGAGATATGATTTTTGGAAATACATGCCTTTTACAAACAAGAGAAAGGTGGTTTGACTTTCTTTTTTTTTTATCTCAGTGAAGGGAAAATCCATAAAAAGTAAAAAAGAACAGAAAACTTTAGTTTCATTTTACAAAGAGATCAGAGATAACACAACAAGAGTAGCTTATAAAAGGACACAAGATATGTTACAAACAGGTACACACCCATCTTCACCTCTTCAGACCAAACTGAAAAACAAGAAGGTAATCTACATTTCTCACTCGTGTCCGGGCATTTCAAGTTTCTTTCATTAGATTGTAATATGTATTGTCCAGAACTCTGATTCTGAACCATAATGCGAGATTCCAGTAACCTCTTTAATGGGAGATGATCTTCCAAATTATCTACAACTGTTTTGTTTTTGATAAGTAGTGTTATACTTCAATTTTATTGACCAACCATATTTTTTTTCAAAATCATCTGTCGTCCAATTGTATTTGATTCATGCACTTTTTTCTTGATTAAGATATCTGTTTTATGGATCTCTATGCACTTGTGATTTGTTATGTACTTGCAGTGTCAGTTACTTCCCCAATATCGGTCCATTTATTTCATGGTTTAGTGTTGTTTCTGGTTAATGTTGACATCATTTTAGGAGGAAAAATGCCGAAGGAGAGACCATTCCGAAGCAACATGACCAGAGTGTCACCATACCCGCTTCGCTCTACAAGGACTCGCACAGAACCTATCCAGGCACAAGACCCAAGCCAATGGGAGGACGTCTAGTGTGTGATCTGCCAGGAAGCGCCACACAATGCCGCTCTCTTGCGTTGCTCTTCATCCTCTAGCGGATGTCGTGCTTACATGTGCAACACGAGTGTTCGTCACTCCAATTGTTTCAAGAAGTACCGCAAGAAAAACATGAACCGTGTAACCAAAGTCTTGAACTGTCCTTATTGCAGAGGAGAGGTTTATGAGGCGATGAAGCTGTCGAGTGGAAGGAGAGCTCTAAATGCTAAACCGAGGTCTGTTGAAACATAAACTTGATTTGGGTTAATCATTGGGCTAATAATCTAATAATCATGTTAGCCCAAATTTGACCCAAGTTCTAGAATTTATCTAGAAAAATCTTCCACCTCCTTAAGATAAAAATCTAGATATTTTCATAGAATTATATAGATAATTAGAATAAAAATATCAAGATATTTTAGTAGAATTATCTAGATTTAAGAATAAAATATGTAAGATATTTTGTATTTTGGAGGCTATAAATACCTCCACTCTCTTCTCATTTTGTATCATCCAAGTTTTCAAGAATCATCCAAGAAATAAAAAAAGTTTTCTCTTCATAAAATCTCTTCTCTTCAAACACTTAAACACTTTCTCCATTTCTAATAAGTTTCTCATTCCAACAAAGTGGTATCAGAGCTACAAGATCATTTTGAAGATGGCAAGTAGTGGTGTTCCCTTCCAAGTTCCAATGCTCACAAAGAGCAACTATGACAATTGGAGTTTAAGGATGATTGCTATCTTAGGAGCACATGATGTATGGGAGATAGTTGAGAAAGGCTTCATTGAACCAGAGAATGATGGTGGTTTATCTCAAGCTCAAAGAGATGGCTTGAGAGATTCAAGAAAGAGAGACAAGAAGGCTCTCTGTCTAATCTATCACGGTTTAGATGAAGATACATTTGAGAAGGTTGCTGGAGTAAAGACATCTAAAGAAGCATGGGAGAAGCTTCAAACCTCTTACAAGGGAGCGGAACAAGTTAAGAAGGTACGTCTACAAACTTTACGAGGAGAATTTGAGTCATTACAAATGAAGGAAGGAGAACTCATCTCAGATTACTTCTCAAGAGTCTTGACGGTTACTAATAACCTAAAAAGAAATGGTGAGAAGTTAGATGAGGTGAGAATCATGGAGAAAGTTCTTAGATCGCTCGATTCAAAATTTGAGCACATTGTTACCGTAATTGAAGAAACAAAAGACTTGGAGACAATGACGATGGAGCAACTTCTTGGATCACTACAAGCTTATGAAGAAAAGAGGAAGAAGAAAGAGGATATTGTTGAGCAAGTTCTCAAGATGTGAATTGATCACAAAGAAGAAAGTAGCCGAAATAATCCAAGACGTGGTGGCAGTCATTTCAGAGGAAGAGGTCGTGGTGTAAATGGACGAGGTTGGAGACCATATGAAGACAACTTTAACCAAAGAGAAGAGAGCTCATCAAGAGGTCGTGGAAGGGGAAATGCAAAATCAAGGTACGATAAATCAAACGTCAAATGCTATAGATGCGGAAAGTTTGGACACTATGCTTCTGAATGCAAAACTCCAAACAACAATAGAGTTGAAGAGAAGTCCAACTATGTTGAAGAAAGGAGTAAGGAAGAAGATAT
The DNA here is from genome assembly GCA_905132765.1 of Moricandia arvensis. NCBI lineage: Eukaryota > Viridiplantae > Streptophyta > Magnoliopsida > Brassicales > Brassicaceae > Moricandia > Moricandia arvensis. The sequence continues at coordinate 29,241 of CAJHQP010000513.1, forward strand.
GCTATTGATGGCTTACAAGAAGGATGAGACAAATGAAGTTAGCAGATGGTACCTTGATAGTGGTGCTAGCAATCACATGTGTGGTAACAAAAGCATGTTTGTGAAGCTTGATGAATCGGTGAAAACCAATGTGGCTTTGGGAGACGAATCGAAGATGGAGGTGAAAGGCAAAAGTGATATTCTCATCCGCTTGAAGAATGGAGACCATCAATTCATTTCCAATGTTTATTACATCCCAAGCATGAAGACCAACATCTTGAGCCTAGGACAACTCTTGGAGAAATGTTATGATATTCGACTAAAGGATAATAACCTTACTTTAAGAGATAATGCAAATAATCTCATCACAAAAGTACCAATGTCAAGAAATAGAATGTTTATCCTAAACATTCAAAATGACATTGCACGATGTCTCAAGATGTGCTACAAGGAGGAGTCATGGCTTTGGCATCTTCGGTTTGGGCATCTCAACTTTGGAGGGTTAGAGCTACTTTCCAAGAAAGAAATGGTGAGAGGATTACCTTGTATCAACCATCCAAATCAAGTGTGTGAAGGGTGCCTACTTGGAAAGCAATTCAAAATGAGTTTTCCAAAGGAGTCGGAGACAAGAGCAAGAAAACCATTAGAGCTCATACATACAGATGTATGTGGCCCAATCAAACCAAGCTCATTTGGTAAGAGTAACTACTTCCTTCTCTTTATTGATGATTTTTCAAGAAAGACATGGGTTTATTTTTTGAAAGAAAAATCAGAAGTGTTTGAAAATTTCAAAAGGTTTAAAACCCATGTTGAGAAGGAAAGTGGTCTTGTGATTAAGACCATGAGATCCGATCGGGGAGGAGAATTTATGTCCAAGGAATTTCTGAAGTATTGTGAAGATAATGGTATCCGAAGACAATTGACGGTGCCAAGAACCCCTCAACAAAATGGAATAGCGGAAAGAAAGAATAGGACTATTCTTGAGATGGCAAGAAGCATGCTGAAGAGTAAGAATCTACCAAAGGAGTTATGGGCAGAAGCAGTCGCGTGTGCGGTGTACATATCAAACCGATCTCCAACGAAGAGCGTTTCTGGAAAGACACCACAAGAAGCTTGGAGTGGAAGGAAGCCCGGTGTCTCACACCTAAGAGTCTTTGGAAGCCTTGCTCACGCACATGTTCCAGACGAGAAGCGGAGCAAACTAGATGACAAAAGTGAGAAGTACATTTTCATTGGGTATGATGCTAACTCCAAAGGCTATAAGCTCTACAATCCTGAAAAAAAGAAGACAATTACAAGTCGGAATGTCATCTTTGACGAAGAAGGAGAATGGGATTGGAGATCAAATAATGAAGACTACAACTTCTTTCCATCTTTTGAAGAAGAGAATTTGGAGCAAACAAGAGAAGACCCAGCTACACCACCAACTTCACCAACACCAAGTTCTCAAGGGGATGAAAGCTCAAGTGAAAGGACTCCACGTTTTAGAAGTCTACAAGACATTTATGAGGTAACCAAAAATCAAGACAATCTCACTTTATTTTGCCTTTTTGCGGATTGCGAGCCTATGAACTTTGAAGAAGCTCAAGAAAAGAAGTCATGGAAAAGTGCAATGGATGAAGAAATCAAGTCAATCCAAAAGAATGATACATGGGAATTGGCTTCACTTCCTAATGGGCATAAGGCAATAGGTGTGAAGTGGGTGTACAAGGCAAAGAAGAACTCTAAAGGAGAAGTTGAAAGATACAAGGCGAGACTGGTGGCAAAAGGGTATAGTCAAAGAGCCGGAATCGACTATGATGAGGTATTTGCTCCAGTTGCTCGTTTAGAAACAGTTAGGCTAATCATTTCATTGGCAGCCCAAATGAGATGGAAGATACATCAAATGGATGTCAAATCTGCCTTCTTAAATGGAGACCTTGAGGAAGAAGTCTACATTGAGCAACCACAAGGCTACATAGTCAAAGGTGAAGAAGACAAAGTCTTGAGGCTGAAGAAGGCACTTTATGGATTAAAGCAAGCACCAAGAGCATGGAACACTCGGATTGATAAGTACTTCAAGGAGAAAGACTTCATCAAGTGTCCATATGAGCATGCACTTTATATCAAAACCCAAAACAATGATATATTGATTGCATGCTTGTATGTAGATGACTTGATATTCACCGACAACAATCTGATTATGTTTGAAGATTTCAAGATGGAGATGACAAAGGAGTTCGAGATGACTGATATTGGATTAATGTCATACTACCTTGGCATTGAAGTAAAGCAAGAAGAAAATGGAATCTTCATCACTCAAGAAGGATATGCTAAAGAAGTGCTTAAGAAGTTCAAGATGGAAGACTCAAATCCAGTTTGCACACCAATGGAATGTGGAGTCAAGTTATCAAGGAAGAAGAAGGAGAGAGTGTTGATCCAACACTCTTTAAGAGCTTAGTTGGAAGTCTACGTTATCTAACTTGCACAAGGCCCGACATCCTACACGCGGTTGGAGTTGTGAGTCGATATATGGAGCATCCAACAACAACTCATTTCAAGGCAGCTAAGAGGATCTTACGCTATATCAAAGGTACAATCAACTTTGGCTTGTATTACTCTATCTCTGACGATTACAAGCTTTTTGGATATAGCGATAGTGACTGGGGTGGAGACGTTGATGACCGGAAAAGCACAAGTGGCTTCGTATTTTTCATTGGAGAAACCGCTTTCACATGGATGTCAAAGAAGCAACCAATTGTTACCCTCTCTACTTGTGAAGCGGAGTACGTAGCGGCTACTTCATGTGTTTGCCATGCTATTTGGTTACGAAACTTGCTAAAGGAGTTGAGCCTACCACAAGAGGAGCCAACGAAGATCTTTGTTGATAACAAGTCGGCAATAACATTGGCGAAGAATCCAGTCTTCCATGATCGGAGTAAGCACATTGATACTCGTTATCACTACATTCGAGAATGTGTTGCCAAGATGGATGTGCAATTGGAGTATGTGAAGACAAATGATCAAGTAGCTGATATCTTCACCAAACCACTCAAGCGTGAAGACTTTATCAAGATGAGGAGCTTACTCGGAGTAACTAAATCAAGTTTAAGGGAGGGTGTTGAAACATAAACTTGATTTGGGTTAATCATTGGGCTAATAATCTAATAATCATGTTAGCCCAAATTTGACCCAAGTTCTAGAATTTATCTAGAAAAATCTTCCACCTCCTTAAGATAAAAATCTAGATATTTTCATAGAATTATCTAGATAATTAGAATAAAAATATCAAGATATTTTAGTAGAATTATCTAGATTTAAGAATAAAATATGTAAGATATTTTGTATTTTGGAGGCTATAAATACATCCACTCTCTTCTCATTTTGTATCATCCAAGTTTTCAAGAATCATCCAAGAAATAAGAAGTTTCCTTTTCATAAAATCTTTTCTCTTCAAACACTTAAACACTTTCTCCATTTCTAATAAGTTTCTTATTCCAACAAGGTCTTGCGCTTTAGAGAACTGCAACTTCTCGGGGACTTACACTCAGCTTAAGAATCATTTAAAAGCTGATCATCCCGGTTCCACCCGACCCTTGGTCGACCAGGGGAGAGAACGGGCGTGGGAACAAATGCAGAGAGCTACTGAGCACGCTGATATCATGACTGCAGCTGGCATCCTGCATGGCTTTGAGGTTTTTCACGAACAACTTCCCCATATTCCTCCTCGTCTGGTGATTGTGCTTTTTGTCCATGGAGTGGTGGATGGCATTGCGTATCATCAGCTTCCGAACAGTCTTCCGCAGAGTGTTGTGATCCGGGCTGGGTGTACACCAGACTGGCAATACATAGTTGGCCCCGTGAAGAATCTTAACTATGTCTAGCATCTTTTTATTATGTCTAAATAGCCTTTTCTTAATGCCTCAATATCATTCATAATGTTCATATTATCATATCACACTTTAGGACCTATATTACATATATAATATTCAGCTATTTCAACTAAAAAAAACAAAGTTGTGCTTACAGAAATATTTTATAGCTGAAATATTAAAAAAAATCAAATGCATAGATAAATGGTAAAGGAGCAAAAAGAGAAAGAATAAGAGTGTAGTCTCTCTCTCAATTATTAGGCAAACAAAAGATAAATAGTTATATAATGGATCATTTTATACATTTTTATTACATTTTTTTTTGAAACACTCATTTTATTACACTTTCGATCACTTTTAGTTACTAAGACAGTTTTGGTAAGTGAAAAGGAAAAAGTGGTTTTAACTAGTTTCTTTTTGTTTGACATACCTATGGGATTTCTTCCATTTAACTAAATTGTTATGGTTAGTTCAGCAAACCACTTTAAGTAAAATATCTAAAACAACTGGTGGTCATACATATTCCATTTCTTACTTTAACTATTTGCCAAAAAACTATTTATTCTTAGAATACATCTTGAAATTACTACATTTTAACGAAGAACTTTGATGATGTAGACTGTAGAGTAACAAATGTTAGGTGACGTAATACTTCCAATACTTTACATTGAATAAAAAATTATGTAAAATTTATAAGAAAAAATATTAGTAAAAAATAGGATAAAGTTGAGTAAATATTATATAAAATGATGAATAAAATTAAAAGCTATACATCTTAAAATTCACTTTTTAATATTTTGAGAAATGTGTCAAATCTTTTTTAAAGCTGATGTTTCTATATCATTATTTTATCTATATTGTTTATCACATTAACTTCATATCACTAGGAATAAGATGTGAAGACAGACATGATCGTCAAGCCAACTTGAAGACATGCTATAGCAGAAGATAAGGAAGTATATGAGAGCTCTTCAACTGATTCCAATGGAATGAAATAAGATATGTTAACTTGAACTGGTTGGTTGGTAGTTGAAAAATAACCGTTAATTTGAATGTGATTAGTTTTGTAGGGATTGAAATGTAAACAAACAAGTGTATTTGGTTTCAAATAAGCTAATATAAAATTAGATAAATACTAACTCAATTTAGATGTCGTTGTAGAATAAAATTTTTGTTTCAAAATAAATATTGTTTTATGCTTTTAATGTAAAATTTATTAATTTTATATGTTATTTTTTTTATTAGTTGAAATGTGGTTAGATTTATAGGTAATAATATTTTTATTTTAGAAATATTAAAAGTTAAATGTTTTTTTGATAAAAAATAGTAGTAGTTAATTATTACCTATGGACATTATGGGTTCCACAGTAACCGACCGGTAAGTGTCGGTTCGATTTCGATATACTCGTTCATCTGATATTTATTAGATCGAACGGTTCGCACCAGGTACACGTCATTTTATCTCTTTCCCGAGGATGCATTGGTTAAAGATTTTTATTACAGGAACCTAAAATGAGATCAAAGAAGGGAACAACCTAGGAAGATCATTTCATGGCGGAAGAACCAAAACAAAGCTCTCTTTCTGGTAACTCTTTGATGATGATTTGTTAATTTCACGGATTTAAAGTTTTCTCCTTGTTTTTTTTTCTGTATTACTTATCGAATGTTTGGGTTTCTATGTGGGATTGAATCACGAAGCTTCCTGGTTTTCTATGGTTAATTTGAGGAGTGAATTATAGAGAACTCTGTTATGATCTCATTACTCGTTTATGTGTGTTTGGGATTTTTTCAGAGGAGAAGACGAGTGTGATTGGAAGTAGTAGTAAGGAAGAGAAACAATCAAAGGTTCATGAAAAGGAGACTCATGGAACAAGTGAAGACATCAACGAGAAGACAAGAGTGGATGATGTGAAAGGACCTGGTGTCTTTGGACGTATGAAGGAAGAAGTGGAAGCTATTGTCGATGCAGTTACTCCTAGCAAAAGTTCTGTTGATGACAAGTGATACAAATCATCATCGTTTTTTTTATTTAGTTTCTTCTTGTTGCTGCCTTCGTATCTATCTCTCTGTGTAAGAACTGTAACCCCCTTTCCCATTCTAATAAATACACGACCTTTATGATTCTTTGACAAAACAATACTCCTCATCTTTGTGACAAAACGGAATAAGTTTTGAGTTTTACTATGTTAAAGATGTTTCTAATCAGTTCATGCAGTGGCTACTAAGATGATACAAAGCATGAACTGATAATTAGAAACATCTTTGACATAGTAAAACTGATTAGAGACAGGATCAGGTTCATCAGTGGAGGTGGGCGCTGGATTTGATTCAGACTAGAGACAGCTCTTGATGCTGCGGTGTGTGTATGACATGAAAGAAAGTATAGAATGTGAGCTTGGTGGTAGTAGCTGAGTGATGTTTGGGTTCTTTTCTGAATCAGAAACATAACTATACATAGATTTTGTGTGTGTGTGTGTAACACCAAAAGAGCATCATCCTATTGTTCTGACATCAAATACAAAGGTTGTTGGTTTATGACATAAACATATCTTCTCAATGTTATTACTGATTCAGGGAGAATGTTTTGAGACAACTGATAATAACAACCAAAAACTATCTTTCCAGTTTTAATGCATCTTAATAAAAATATATATGTTGAGCAACTAGTTTGAGAAACTCAAAAGAAACAAACTTGGTAAAGTAGAAATGCAAAAAGCTTGAAGCTTTATATGATTCGTTGTGAAGAAAAGAGAGGAATTTTATTTCTTGTTCTTGGGCTTGGCAATGGATGGGATGTTGGTTGACTTTGGAGAAGAAAAGTCAGCGCTAGTTTTGCGGCCATCGAGTAACTTGACAGTCTCACTAATCCCGATATTACCAGACAACATTGTCATGAGCTTCTCCTCAGTGAAATCACCCTTCTTCGTCAACCGGTTCTAGAGAAGAAACAAGTTCAACATCAATTCATTTCATCGAACAGTTGGTGTGCTATTTAAAACAAACTACCCAGGTGATTATGGTGAGTTTGTTTAACGTTTCAGATTATTACCTGGGAGAGTCTGATGTACTTGGAGATCAACATGTCGGTGGTGGAGCGAGGAACGTCGTGAATACCCAAAAAGGCTCCTACAGCTGAAGATGGAGTCACACCTCCCGGTGATATGGCCGGAGGCGGCGGCTGTGAAGCTAAGAACTTCCTCGAGGCAGCCGAAGCCGTTCTGATAACCTTCCCCGCTCTGATCGCCATTGACACGCTCTCCGTTTTCACTTTTCAGATCTCCGTTTTGATCTCCTTTTAGTGAAAATATACTTCTCTTTGTTAAAAAACCTTAAACCCTATCAGTCTCTCTTTTTACTCGGATTCAGTTTTAACCGCGTCACTTTTAACTTTTACCCCCAATTTTCACTAAAACTCTTCCCATAATTTAACACTCTGATTCTGCTTTTGCGTGAAGCTCAAGTGTTACTAACACCCTAGCTCTTTCACCATACATACACATGCTATAATGCGAGATTGCAAGCTCACCATATTTACATTTTCAACTTCTTAATACAAAACTGATCATGGAAACTAGTATGTTCTCCGCCAACTATGGTTCTCGGCTACTTTTTAAAGTTTAAAGGCTCTTAGAGCAAGTCCAACGCAGGTCTGTTGGAGGTCCTTAGCGCAAATACATATGCAATTGGGCATTTTTTAATAATAAAGCCCAATGTCCATGGAAGGATTGATCCTTAGGTAAGGCTTTTAAGGATTCAATCCTTGTTGACGTGGCAGTGGAGAGAGAGGGGTCGTTGCGATGTGTTTCAGTTTCTATTCTACATGGAGAAAAAAAAAGTGTCTGTGAGAAAGGCGATTTCTTCTCTTCAGATTTACAAGGTAAATCAAAGGTTCTTTTGGTTTGTTTTCCTCTCATTTTCTGGTTGGATTTTCCTTTGAAATCGATTTGGGGATCACTGTTCGAAGTTAGGGTTTGGAAACGAAAGGTGGCGGCAGAGAGGATGAGGTTGAATTGGAGTTAGATGGTGGAGATGGAGAAGAGCTTGGATTTGACGGTGGGGGAGCTTGGCATTGGCCACACCATGGCTCAAGAGGTTGGCAATGGCTTCTCTGTTTTCTAAGTATGCTCGTGTGCTGGAATGATGTTAAATTTATATGTTACAATGATTAGTTTTGATCATGGCTTCTCTGTCCTTCTCCTGTTCTTCTCCACTATAAAATGAAGAAACTTTCTTGGATACACACATACACATGTGCTTATTTTTACATCTCTTGATACATGAAGGTTTGTTTTCATACTTGCCTGAATTAACTTAACGCTTTTGTTGTGACTTGTGTAAGTATATCTTTGGTCATGTAATGTTTTGATTTTGTTGGATACAGATTTTTAGTTGGGTTCAAAGAAAACTTAGTGGAAAGAAGCAGGAGTCAACTTCAGATTCTTGTGAGTAACTTCTTATACAAACGAAGACAAAGTGTCATTGTAGAAAAACATTTGAATAGATTGTTGACATGTGTGATGATATGTGTATATACAGCTCAAGAATCATCAGGACCTGCTTTGGGAAGAAGAAGTCGCTCTCTTTTCTTCTCAAAAAGAAGTTTGTTTGCACAAGCGGCTTCAAAACTCCACCCCCTCTTCCCGATTTATCTAGAGGAGATTCATTGCCAACTACAAGAATGGAAAAGGTATTCAGTCTCATTGTAATACCAAGTGCATTCAACTATAAATATTGAATTGCTTCAGTAACTTCTGTATCATTGAGGGATTAGAGACGGTCCAAGACTTTGTTCAGATGCAGCGTCAGGAGATACAAAATAACATAAGGAGTAGACGTAATAAGATCTTCTCCTCATGGAATCATTTTCTTTGGTGGTCTCATTGCACCTAAGGTAACTAACTAACAAACTATCTCTTCCTTGAAGCATGTGTTCTTGAATTATTATCATTGTTATTTTTAAATGGCAGCTTGAGCTCAAGGTAGGACTAGGAGGAACCTCTTACGATGATTTCATAAGGAGCTTGCATCTTCCCCTGCAATTGTTCTTCATGCTTGTGCTAAATTAAATTCAGAGGGACAGAAATGTGATGAAGGCACCGAGGCTGCTATTTGGGTTGCAGCTTGCATCAGTCCTGCAGATATTAATGCTGAGGAAACACTTAACACACTTAAATATGCAGAACTCCAGGTATGTTTACCTTAAGGAAAGGATTGCTTGTCTTGAAACTACTAATGAAGACCTTTGCCGTGAGCTCCATCAGTACAGAAGCAGATATGCTGGTGTAGAGCATTTGATTCTATGTTTACATTTTATTATTCAATAAATCAAAATTTTAAATTTACATATTTTATAATTTTATTATTTTTTAATATCTAAGGATTCCATAATAGAAATACCATTGGAGATACATTTTTCATTAAGGTCCTTAACTATTCCAAAAAAAAAAAACTATTAATCTAGTCCTAAGGACTCCAATGGTGGGTAACACCATTGGAGGTGCTCTTATATGTTTCACAATAAAGATAAAAAAAATATTGCAGTTTTGATTAAAAGGTAAAAACATGACAACACAAAATACAAAGATAGAGCTTCAAAGTAAAACTGTCATTTCCAGAACACACATACATTTCTGCTTTTGGCTAATTACTCTCAACTACCTATTTTTTATGGTAAAGAAAGTTAAAAATTGTTGTTAATGTTGGTATCATTAGAACACAACAAGCTAATAGCCTATTACTCTTAGTCTATATACCAAAAGAAAGACTGTGCTCTAATTCTTTTGTTCCCACAACCTCAGTTCAATTCCACTATCTCTCCCCGACAACCTGCAACAAAAACAAATCTCAAAACTATCAGACAACCAAAAGTCTAAAGCCTTTTCGAGATAGAAGAACATTGAGTTTCCAAAAAAAGAAAAATTATTTACATCTTTCGTGCAGCTCTTCTGCTAGCAGCAGCATGATCTCAGCTTGTTCTGCCAGTTCTACCATCCTTTCTCTCTCATCTACAACTCCACTCAACACTTCTAATTTGCCATCTACCTCGTAGAGCTTAAAAGCTGCTGTTCCTGAAGCGAGACCAATCTTCTCCTGCGAAACCGTGAGTCCTTGGCTGTTTGCTGTCTGCCGGGGTTTCACATTCACCTCTTTTGGTTTCGCTGGCGTTCTCATCGCCAAGAAACTATTATTATTCATCTTATAGAAGTTCTGCGTCTGTTGTTTGTAATTGTTGCATTGTTTGAAAGAACCAAAACATACACACAAAACAGGCATCAGGAAACCAACACAAAGAGAAAGTGTTTTCTTGTTTTAAGCAAGGCTTTCAAGACTTACTCCTGATTTTAACTGGCTAACCTTTTCAAGTTTGCCCTGAGCAGCAAGCCTCCTCAACCTTGAACCCAGGACCCTTTTAAATTGTTCTGGCACTTCATACATTTTTTGCTATACACAAAACCAGGCCAGTATCATGAATTTGATCATTACCGGTTAGCTGCTAAGTCAACAATAACGGATACCAAACCAAATAGAGCTATATTTTTAAATAATCATAGTGGTAGGTAGGCAATAACTAGGATCATACTATAACAACAAGGAATAGTTAAGTAGTATCTGAATTTGCATTGAGAAATCTTTTATTGTCAGAAGAGATGGAAGAATAGAGTTGACTCAAATCTTGATTATCTTGATATGCTTTCGGCATCACTGAATGACAAACGCAAGATAAAGGTAACGGAAAATTATGTCTAACCTCGATGAAGTTGAAAATAGTAGTGACATCAGATCCATTAGCATCCCTCAACGCTGAAAGAGCTTCGAATATCATCCCATCATACCTTCATAAAATAATGGCTCATCAGAAGCGCCACAATGCATGTAGACTAGCAATATGTTCTCAAGTGCTGGCTCAGAGAAGAAGAAAATAAAGAAAAGCAAACCTGGGAGCATTCTTTGCATCAATCAACATGTTACAACTATCATCAATGCTCAAATCAGAAGATCCAGTACGAGGAAGAGGAGCAGCTGGAGAAGAGACCAAACTCGGAGGAGTAGGAGTGGTAGCGGCAGCTGCAACGGCAGCCAGCTGAAAAGCAGCAGCTTTGATTTTTGGTGTCCGTACCTTATCCTTTGAGCCTTGAATGTCAGAGGGAACACTTAGATTACGCCATTTATCCTAGAAATATGAAACATCGGATGTTTAAGATTCTTGCTCATAGGTAATTTTCAAATCAGAAAATTTCACTCTCAAAGTTCATTGTATAAAACTTGGCCGAACACCTGCTTTAAAACCTAAAATTCACAACTTGTTCGTGGTTTAAAATCATAGCTAGAGTTAAGACTACACGTATTGCAGCATTACTTGCACTTGTTAGTGTCATATACTGCCACTATAGCGAATCAACCAGCTCGGTCTCTCGGGTGTCAGTTCAAGACATTCCTTCTCTCGGGACAGCAGGAAACACCAAAAAGACTAATCATTGGCAACAAAAAAATACAACTAGACTCACTTTCTGAGTCTCAAATGCTACAGAAGAAACATAGCAGACAATCAGTCCACTTGAGACCAAAACCCTCAAGAAACCCAAATCCAAAAACTCTTCCAAGTTTTAATCTTTCATCCAGGAACTGATAATTACCAACAAAGCTGCTAAAGTCCAAGACTAGTGGCGCATGAACAGTCCCGTTCCCAATAGTTTTCTCAAACCAAGCAACGGGAAAAGATTAACCCGGTGAGAAAGTTTCAAGCTTTTGCAACTCGGATTACTTAATCAAACCAAAGCAACGTAACCAATCACAAATTTTTCATTCCCACTGTGCCAAGAACTCGATAAACTACCTAGGGTTGCCAATGTTCGAACAATCAGTAATTGAGAAAGTTAAAGACCTTGAGGTCGATGTTGGAGCGTACAGAGAGCACATCAGCGAACTCAGGATCGCGGAGGATGTTCTTCCACTTCCCGGGACCATGCTTCTCGACACCGGCCAGCAACGCGTCCTCCTCCTCCTCCGTCCATTTGTGCTTCTCTTTTCCCATCTCTACTCTTCTTTTTGCTTCCCTCTTGACTCTGTCCCCAGCTCCGCCTTGTGTATCTACCAACACAATCGACTTCGTTACCGGAGGAAACAAAGAATCAGCGGCTCTTCCGCCGTCCTTGCTCCCCGAAGCTACTCCCCCAAGATTATTTCCAAATCCAAATTAAAAAAAAAGTCTTGTTTTTATATCTCTGAAGATCTATACGACGTGGGTTAAAATGGTAAGTTTTCCAAATTAAGATACCAATCGTATAAATATTTGAATAGAAAGGGTAGGATATGGAAATAATTAAAAACGAAAAGATTTTGGTGTCAATGTTATTAAATAATTATTAGGGCTCAAATTACAATTAGCTAAAGCTTCGTTTTGGAGCCGGATATGGAAATAATTAAAAACAGGAAAGCTTTTGGGTGTAAATGTTATTAAATAAATATTAGGGGTCAAATTCTAATTAGCTAAAACTTCTTAAACCCTTTAAATTCATAAGCTTTCTCTCCACTCCATCGTCTCTTCCACTAACAATGGCGACCGATCACAGCTCCGACGAAAGCACGCGCCTTTACCATCCATACCAGAACTACGAGGTCCCCATGAAAGCTCAGTACCTTTACAAGCTCCCCACATCTCCCGAATACCTCTTCACCGAAGAATCCCTCAAAAAGCGTCGATCTTGGGGAGAGAATCTCACCTTCTACACAGGAACCGGTTATCTCGGCGGATCTGTAGCCGGAGCTGCAGCTGGGTTCATCTCCGGCGTCAAGAGCTTCGAGTACGGAGACACGACTAAGCTGAAGATCAACAGGATCCTGAACTCGTCTGGTCATACGGGCCGCTCGTGGGGATGTAGGATCGGGGCTGTTGGGCTGATATACGCGGGGATTGAGAGTGGCGTTGTGGCGTATACGGATAGGGATGATGTGTGGACTAGCGTGGTGGCGGGTTTAGGAACTGGAGCGGTGTTTAGGGCGGCGAGAGGGGTGAGGTCTGCGGCTGTGGCGGGTGCTCTTGGAGGAGTGGTGGCTGGTTCGGTTGTGGCGGGGAAGCAGCTTTTGAAGCGGTATGCTCATATTTGAAGAAGAAGGAGTGATCTTTAGGGGCAAACAAGCATATGGGAATCGTAAAGATCATAGCTTTGAGGTTTCTAGATTAGGATATAGCTTGAAGTAACCTGCGAACCTTTTTAGTTATATTTAATGATAAGTTTTACCGTTTGGTATTTTCTAATATACATGGCTTCTTGCTTATGATCATCATCGTTTGGTGTTTGTTTCATCTTTATACAGTACACTCTATAGTGTTCATGTGTTATTCACCAATGTTTGAGGACTTATTCGTTTATACTCTGCTAGCATTTCTGAGTTCTTTTTAGAAAAAGCTGTTGGCTTTTCTAGCTGGGACTTCTTTATTGAACGTGTAAGTATCACACAACACACATTATCCGAATTATAGTTGTACTCGCCGTCGCGGACATTCTCTTCAAGCTTTTCGTCTTGTCTCTCGGAAGTTTTCCAGGTAACGACTTTCACAACATGTTTCATGATATAATGTGGATCTGTTGTGAACTTGTGCTTTGTTTCCCAATATTAAAGTATTTTGCTTTCTCTATATTCTGGTTTTGAGAAGATTGTTATGTGTAACTAGCTACTTACATCTTTGCATCTATCTTGTCCACATTCAAAGAAGCCTCTACTCTTCGGTATGCAGTCGTTTATAAAGATTTATATGTGCTACATATGGAATGTAGGTGACTTGATTTTGCAAGGACGAGACAGCTCTTCCATAATGAAAGTGTTTCTTTTTATGAGACAAAGAAATAAAGTGTTTCATATACAAAAGATAAGAATTTTTGACACTATAGGAGATCAACAATGAACTTTGAGTGGAGCATAAATCATTTAAATGACCAACACAAAGTCTTCCTTCTCATTGTCTTGTCACCTTCTTCTGGTAGGTATAGTAGGATGGCATTAGCGGCTTAAATAGAGCAAGATCATTAGGATTTTCTCAATGAATCCTCTGTTTACATAGCAAATAAAATGACTGAAGTAACGTCTCAGGAATCAAAGATTATAAATCTGTAATTGCAGGTTCTAAGAAACCAACCTGAGAGGAAGATAATGGGGAACGGGGAACCGAGTTGTGAGCACGTTGCACAGAAAATATTCTATCGGAGTCATCTACGTCGTGAACCGAATTGTGAGCTCGTGGCACAGAGAATATTCTATCGTCATCATCCTCTGTTGCAATCTCCCTTAGTCTGCTCAGTGCAGGCAGCAGAACGGTAGCAAGATCAGGTCTGTCCTTTTTCCGCAGCTCACAGCACTGCAAGGCCAGTTGAGCTAGCACCTGAGTCTCTTCTTCAGGCCAGTCTGATATTTTGGGATCCAAAACTTCTCTGAGTCTCCTTTTCTCAAGTGCTTTCTCTACTCTATGGCTTAATCCCATTGCTGGCATAGCTGTGAGGATTTGCAGAAGCACCACACCAAATGAGTACAAGTCAGACTTCACTCCAAGCATTCCCGTTTGCTGGTACTCCGGGTCAATGTAACAAAATGTACCTGTTTCAGCAAGTGGTCCATGTTAGGACATCAAAAGGAGATGGAAAGATGGGTTGGTTTTAAAGGTAAACTGAAAATATTACCGGCTGCAGCTGTCATGTGATAATTGGTGTAGCTATCAGCAACAGCGGGAGGTACCAACCGAGCTAAGCCAACGTCACTGATTTTGCTAATCATATATCTGTCTAGCAGTATGTTTGCTGGCTTCAGATCTCGATGTACTAGTGGCTCAGGTTTGGCCTGGTGAAGGAAAAGAAGTCCTGTGGCAATCTCAGCAGCGATTCTAAACCGTTCTCTCCATGATAGTGGTGGAGTATTGTCTTTGCGGAAGAGACGATCTTCTAGTGTTCCGTTTTCCATGTACTCGTACACAAGGCAGCCATACTCGGGACAAGCACCGAGGAGGATCACCATGTTAGGGTGCCTCATGCAACTTAGAACCTCAATCTAGTAAGAAAAACGTGTGTATTAGTATGGAGAAGACGTGCAAAACATAAGGATGATGTTACCTCTTGTTGGAACTGCTTCAGGCCTTGTGAGACATCTGACTTCAAGATTTTGATAGCAACAGAAGTGTTTTCGAGAACGGCTTTATACACAGGTCCATACCCTCCTTCCCCAATCTTCTGAGCATCTGAAAAACCGTTGGTTGCACCTTCGACATCTCTGATGCTATATCGTCTGTAAGCTACGTTACTGGCCATATCTTGTTCCTTGAACTTGGCCTGCATCTCCACAAGTCTTATCTTCTGCTTCTCCATTTCCGCAAGACGGTGTGCCATTTCAGCAGCTTGGATCTCACTCTGTGTTTTCTGCTTATGCATCTCAGAAAATGCCCTACGCATATCTCTTGCTACCTTTGGTTCCTCCAGCTTTTCAGATTCGGCGGCAGCTCTAAGTCCTTGAAGATGAGGGGCCTACACGCATTCTGATATTAGTCACACATCTCTGGAACCTTTTCAAGGAAACAGTGTCAGTTTTGCACATGGAAGTAAGTATCTTACACTTTCTCTGCCCATGGAAGCATTGTACTGTTGCAATTCGAGTCTCAATTTTCTCACCTCTGCTTCAAGATTTTGATTCTGAGCATATATATGCATATAGAACAGAAACATCTCAGTACCATGCACTTGACATTATGTATCTAACTTTTGTGAAACGTTTATTTACCTGTTCAGAGATATAACTGCCCCCTGATAAGCTTTCCTCTCCATCGGATAACTCAGACTACAGATTTCCAAAGAAAATGTCAACACGCCAGGCAACTTGGAGGCAAAACGTAGATTTGAAATGCGGTGATAATAATATACTAACCATGGATGTGGAAGAGTGCGAGCTTCCTCCATAGGTGGATCGTCCTAGGATGCTGTAGAAACTCTCATTTGACTCACCACTGTGACCGCTGGGAGAGAGTTCATTGCCAAGCTTTGAGGGAGAACTCCTAATAAGAGATGGCTTGTAATGAGCTGTAGGTTGAGAATAACCTCCGTTTAATGCAGGAGATGACCTGCAAGAACGACAAAACATTATGTATTCACACCAGACAGAACCGGATGATAACTTTTATGTTGATTTTAATGAATCATTACCTTCCGGAAGCACTGAAAGGGGAACTTGTCGGGCCAGGATCGGATATAGTAGAGTGTGTGGGTGGTTTTGAAGGCGTGGGAGAATGTTGAGGTGTCTGTGGCCTACTTGCTGATCTGCTTGTTAATAGTTTCCCTTTGGACACAACAAAGACAGCACATGTATCTGGAGTTGTTCTAAGCAGAGTCGCTGGCACATCTACGGTCTTAAACTTCCTGATTTAAGACCATCACAGAGAGTTCTTTAGCATTCATGGAAGTTACGTCTGAGATTAAAAGCCAAGTTATATACGAGAAAAGGATAGATATACTTGAGGAAGGAGTTTCGCGCAGTGGCTCCAAGGACTATATTCGCAATGGAGTTGTTGTTGATGTAGTCAACAATTGCACTTGCGATGTCAATATCATGAAGGAGAACCTCCTTTGCTATAATCTGATAAAAACACATGTATGATGAGCTCAGACTTGTTTGTATAAATTTGATTTGTTGTTAAGAGAAAGAGCTCTGACCCCTTTTCTCGCGCAGAATCCTCTGAAGGGAAGGAAGAACTGATGCGCCTCTTCTTCATTGTCCTGTTCTGTGTTCTCTCCTGCACCAATTCCTGTTTAGAGACATTTCATTAGTTTGGTTGATTCATTGATTGATGATAATGATGAGGATGATGATGCTATTACTCAGTTTGGTTTGGACATGGAGAAGGATACAGTTTGGAGAATCAACAACAATATTTTCAACAGCCCACTTCAAAGCGTGTTGGCTGTTCTTGTCTTTGTCAATAGCTATGGCGGTAACCGCTTTGCTGTCTCTTCCTTTCACTCTTCTTGCAGCCATGATGTCTGAAACTTGTTTCTCAAGCAAACATATAAAGACTTTTTAGTCTCAGGAGGAAGAAACAAAAGGAGACCGAATGAAAAGGAAATAAATGAAAGAACAGAGGAAAACAGATTTGAACTGTTCTGTTTGTTGAGAAAATTCAAGGTCTTTAATGGTGTTTGCAGTTTACTAATTATAGTAATTCCTAACAGCTTTTAACAGTCTATATGAACAGAGAAGCCAAAATAAAATAAAAAAGAAACGTCTTTTTATTAATTTTAGTTGACTCGTATTTTTGGAAAATTCCATCTTGTAAAATTGTATTTGGTGTAAAGATTAAGTTAATGATCTTTATCTTAATAATTGCAAAAAATAAATATTTGAGCAAAGTCTTGACGTTTCATAGAGGAAAGGACATCTGTCATGCCATTATTGAATACAGAAGAAAGCTTTAATTAATTTAATAATTGATTTGGATCAACGTGTTAAGATCAAGGTCGTTGTCACATAAAGAATTTGGGATTCCTAATTATTATTCATATTTTTTTTTCTTTTTATTCTGTTTTATCTTCTTTATTGTGGGGGTAGTAGTAAGACCATTAGATCCAGGAGAACCCATGTTTCGTTTTGGGGAAAGATAAAGCTAAAGGTTTCAACTTTTTAGGGTATTTTTTTGTGTGTGATTCATGAAACCCTTCTCTGTTTTAGTATTCTTGCTCTTCTTCAGTTTCACCTGATCCTCTGTTTTTGTTTTGGATAAAGTTTTGAGCTTTGTGTCGTCTCTTGTGGAAAAAGCTGATCTTTGGGGGGGTTTCTAATTAGGGTCTGTGTCTGGTCTTTCTTGGTCGGTGAGATCAAGAGCTATAGAGGATCTTAGGAGTGATCTAAACCCCACCTGATACAGAGGATCCATCCCATAGATCCGTCAGATCTGTTCACCAGAGGTACGCACATCTTCTTGATTCACTACCCTTTAGCCAAGCTAGTGTGAAAAACGGCGTTTGGAGAGCTGAGTTATGTAGTATATTTAAAGATCATCAAGACCAGGACTTAGAGAAGATGAAGTAGAAGATGGAGACTGTTGAATCGTTATGCTATGTTTGTAGCCGTTAAGGGTGTGGAAGTAGTAGCATAAAGAGCTCATGGAAGAGATTTCACCAGCAGTTGCACTGACTTTGAGCATAGCCAACACGATGTGTGACTCAGGAATCTCCTCGACTTTAGATATTGCCGAGATGAAGAACGTTACTGATGCAGTGGACATGTTGTGCGATCAGAAAGATCAAAGTTACAGTAATGGAAAGGTTGAACATATGATGGAAGATGTTTCAGAAGAACCAGAAGAGAAAGCATTATCTGAAGCTAGATCCTTGTCTTCTGATTTTGGTGTAGCTGTCCAAGAATCAGAAGAAGATGAGGTATTAGTATCTGATGCGACTATTATAAGTGAGGGTTTAATAGTTGTGGACGCTAGGTCTGAGATAACTTTGCCAGATACAGTTGAAATAGATAATGGGAGGGTTCTAGCTACGGCCATTATCCTAAATGAGACTACCATAGATCAGGTTCCAACAGCTGAAGTCCTTATAACGAGTCTGAATCATGATCTGAATAAGGAAGTGACAGCTTCAGAGGTAGTCATTAGGTTGCCGGAAGAAACTCATCATAATGTTGCAAGAGGAAGCAGGAGTGTCTATGAACTTGAATGTATACCTCTTTGGGGCACTGTTTCAATTTGCGGTGGAAGATCAGAAATGGAGGATGCTGTCAGTGCTTTGCCTCATTTTCTGAAAGTACCCGTTAAAATGCTTATGGGGGATCATGAAGGGATGAGTCCAAGTCTCACCCACCTCACTAGTCACTTCTTTGGTGTATATGATGGCCACGGAGGCTCTCAGGTATGCTTTAATCGTTATATTGATTCTAGCAATGTTCAAGAAATCGTTATGCGGTACTTAGGCGGTTTATAGAATAGGCGCATTGATTAGGCAGGCGCCTAGACCCGATTTTTTAAGTATTCAATCTAGAAAATCGTTTCTTTAGGCTCAATTTGCCGTCTAGGCGGGCACTTGAAAGGCGTTGAAGTTATGTTTTGTTGCCAGTTGCCATAGGTTGTATGTATTTATGATATGGGGTTTGCTCGAAATGGGATTCTTTGCAGGTTGTTATGTAATATATGATGGCTTTGGTGGAAATGGGATTCTTGCAGGTTGCTGACTATTGTCAAGATAGAATCCATTTTGCTTTGGCTGAAGAAATCGAACGGATTAAAGAAGAATTGTGCGAGAGGAACACTGGTGAGGGTAGGCAGGTCCAGTGGGAGAAAGTCTTTGTCGATTGTTATCTGAAAGTTGATAATGAAGTTAAAGGCAAAGTCAGCAGACCTATTGTTGGTTCTTCTGATGAGATGGTTCTTGAGGCTGTTTCCCCTGAAACCGTGGGATCAACTGCTGTGGTTGCTCTGGTCTGCTCATCACATATAATAGTCTCAAACTGTGGTGATTCAAGAGCGGTCCTACTCCGTGGCAAAGACTCCATGCCTTTATCAGTTGATCACAAAGTAAACAACCCTCCTTATCCTTCAATAGTACACGGTCTGAGAAAGTTTCTTACTTCTTATCCTCTTTTTGCAGCCAGATAGAGAGGATGAGTATGCAAGAATAGAGAGAGCTGGAGGAAAAGTTATACAATGGCAAGGTGCACGTGTCTCTGGCGTTCTCGCCATGTCAAGATCCATTGGTATGTCAAAACTGCAACTACTCTACCTATTACAGTCTCTGCAAAATCATTGGATCTCCTCAAGAGGATTTTCTCTGCATTTTTCTTCAGGTGACGAATATCTGGAGCCATATGTGATACCAGATCCTGAAGTGACGTTTATGCCACGAGCAAGAGAAGATGAGTGTCTTATATTAGCCAGTGATGGACTTTGGGATGTAATAAGTAACCAAGATGCTTGCGAGTTTGCAAGGAAACGGATCTTATGGTGGCACAAGAAGAATGGAGCATTACCTTTAGCTGAGAGAGGTGTAGGGGAAGACCAAGCTTGCCAAGCCGCAGCTGATTATCTTTCAAAACTCGCTATTCAGAAGGGAAGCAAAGACAATATCTCTATCATAGTGGTTGACCTGAAAGCTCAGAGAAAGTTCAAGACCAAATCTTGAAACTGTGTACGCTCCAGCTCTTCTTACAATACTATAATTTTTATTATTTTCTTTAATTTCCACAAGTTTTACATAAAAATAAAAAGTGAAAAATGTTGAAGGGAAGAAGATCTAAGAGACATTGATGATGGTGATGATAGCTTAAAGTCCATTCCTTTTTCTCATGGACTTGAATGTGTATGTTTGTTATGTATAAGAAGAATAGAAGAAATGTTATTTTCTCTCTTATAAAATGTAGATGGATATGTTGTGTGATATTTGAGATGTGGCTTAAGGAAAATGTAATTGGAATTTATCTCACATTAATCTTAATACTTTTATGTAATTATCTGCTTCTATGTATATATATTAATATACTTCCTGTAATAGAGCATTTTTCTTTTGTCTAGTGTTGTACAAAAGTAATACTGACACCAAACTGTTTTTTTTTTTTAACGCTGAGTAACAATTATATCATCATATAATCATAATTCTATTACATATGATAGATCAACTACCTGTAACATGTGTGTTATTGATGAATAACTCCTCAGATAATGCTCCACGATGAAGCTCTCCCCGAAACACCTTGGATCGACGAACGGTTCTACATGTACGACACCCTCGATAGACATGTTCTCCGCATCAGACGACCATAACGAACAGCTCTGCCTGCAGTACTCTGGAACCTTCGATAAGCGCCTCATCCAATAATCTGCAAGAAATTGCATAGTCTGGGATTCGAACCCCAGACCTAGGTGTAGAAACCTTTAAACCTTAACCAATAGACTACAACTGACACCAAACTGTTTAACAAGGGATAATTGCTATAAACTGATTTATAATTCATAAATAATCCAGGTTTTGAGAGGGTAGTTCATGTAACATTTAGAAGTCTTCATTTTCATAATGTTTTTTTCACTAGGGAGCAGAAAGTAATAATCAATGTTAAATAATTTAATTAATCAAATAAAAGTGCAACCGCTGAATGGAATAAAGTAGCATCATATAGATAGATAAATAATAGGAGGTGGTGCAAGAGTGGTGTATAGTCTCTGTCTCAAACAAGGTCCTGCGCCAAGGCAAGGATCTTGAGCTGTTTCCTGAGACGCAGCTCGTGCGGGATAGGACCAAACACACGGGTACCAACCGGTTGGTAAAAACCACCCTTATACTCTTTCTTGCGTTCCTTAATCCCCAAAATAACGATGGCGTTGTCATCAAAACTGACTTGGCTTCCATCAACACGACCTTTCTGCATCTTAGCACGCACAACCAAACCGTAGACCACATTCCCTTTGTGCACTTTACCTTTTGGTATGTCGTCTTTCCAGTTAAACTTTTTACCTATTGGTACGGCGCCGTCTTTCTCTTTCCCTTTCTTCACTTTCTTTGGTGGTAAGCCTTCTTTCACTGAACCAATGATGATATCTCCAAGTCTTGCTCCTTTCTTTCCCCTTAGAGATTGAATGCACACCACCTCCTTTGCACCTGAGTTATCCACCACGTTGAGTACCGTTCCCATTTGAATGAACGTTCTTTGTTGCTGTTGTTGCTGCCAAGATTGAAAATCACCATCAGGGGACACAAAACTCACATGTCAGAAGAGAGCTTCTTCGAGGTCAGAAGATATTAACCTGAGAGGGGACGCTTCCGTTCATCAGTCCATTGGAGGAACTCATCAAACCAGAGAAAGCATTGGTAAGACCTCCAAGCAATGAACGTCCTGTTCATATTAATATGAGCCACACACAAAGATTCTCAGCAAAAAAAAAAAAAGACAACTGAGCATGGACAAAAGTTTAACTCTCTGAGTCTACATTTCATGATAAGTTCTCAAATATCGAATTTTTCATATATATTTTGCCGATCAAACTCTAGAGATGTAAGAGCATCATTGTTGTTTAGAGCACTTTGTGAATTTCTTAGAAAATAAAAATATTTTTTTTTTTAAATTAGAAATTATTCATGACATGTGTTTTATAAAATTAGACAAATCTTTCAAATAAACCATTTTAGTTTTTTTTGGTCACAAAATAGACTTCAAATAAAAAATGACCAAAACAGATTTATTTAGTTTAAAAATTTTAATATATTTATATTTTTTTTTGGTTTATATCTCATCTTCAAAATCTCACCCAAAACTCTAAACTCTAATTCTACATTAATTAACTTAAGAGATGTATAAATGTATATTTATGTCTTTTAATAAAATTTATTTTGGTTATTTTGGTGATAATTTTTTTTAAAATTTATTTTAGGATATTTTCTGTAAAATGGGTAGAACCTATTTACAACGACATTTGTAGTGTTATTTTTGTTATATATTTTTTTAAATTTTGAAAGCTCTATTGAAAACTTTCATTGCTCTAATAATGATTTTGAAGTGTAGGTTTTGTTTTTCTTGGAAGAAGTTAACTTTACGAAAAAAATAATACTATAAAAACCACAATCGAATTAGTGAATGGCTATATGAAAAAGTGTAAAGAGATGAAAACGTTTTTACCTTTGCTGAGTCTGGAAACTAAAGCTGTCGCCATTTCTGCAACTAGAGAGGTTTAGATCTAAATGGTTTTGAGAGTATTTTAAACACAATTGTGCTTAGCTACTTCAATAGGAACCCCGAAGTATTAGGGTTCTCGTCACAACGATCATATTTAGGCTTTGTGTCATGGTTAAAAAGGGTTAGTAAAATTGAAAAACGACTGCATAGTCAAAAGTGAACGTGTTGGAGTGGTTATTGGGCTTCTCTAAAAATCATATGGGCTTTGCTCGCACAGGTTCGCCTCCAGCAAGCTTTCATTATTTTCCTTTTTTAATTTCCTCTTCAAAAACAAAAGTTTTAAGGAAATTATTTCTATGAAATTTTTCACTCCCATATTAGTTAACACCAATGTTTAAGATTACGCTAGGCGCTACGCATGCTGTCGGGTAGGGCCTAGCGCCGAATCAATAATTCGGGGATTATACAGCTATTACTCGGAGATTAATGTTTAAGATTCTTACATAAAATACAAAACAACGTGGTAATTCAGTTGGTTAATTTCTTATTGAAATCTAATATATCATGGGTTCGAATCTTTGCAGTGGTATTTTTTTTCATTTTTGTTCTTCCCTCTAACGAAGGACGAAATGGTAATTTAAATATTGTCTTCCTCCTTTAGAAAGCTGCAATTTTTCTGATTCTAAGCCTGCAAACTTCAATTCCTCTTACGTATTTCATTCTTCTCCTCATTTTCTACTCAGTTTTTATAGATCCAACAAGAATACACTTGCTTTTAATCTAAATCGAAACCAGAAAGTTAAGTTTTTCAGAAGATCTGATTTTTTAACCGATTTGGGTCAAATCGGTTCGGTTGCTCACCGCCGTACATATAATCGCCGGTTAACCGGCCGAGTTAACGATTTTTAGAACAGGGGTTAACACTAAAACAAGTAATAAGGTGTGGACCATTTTTCCATATATTACATTTAATTATCTCAGTATACATATTCAAAAGAGAGTTATTCAAAACTCTACTGATATAAAAACAATAAAAATAATTAGATTTCCAGGATAAAATGACAGTGAGTTCATTGAAAAGCTCCAATTCCATAAAACAAGATTCACAGCACCACCAAAAAATTTAGTCACCTTCAAGTAGGACGTTGACGTTGATACCCAATATGCACCTCAAAATAACATCGAAACAAAATCCGTTGTATCTTCGAATCCCGAACCACTATACAAAATAGCGAAACACTTCCGTTTTAATTGGAGGGAGAGCATTCTTCAAAAAAAGAAACAAAAGTTAGTACGGTTTTCTCCTTGGTCGGGAAGCATGGTGATGATGATAAACCCGATAAATCTAGAGGTAGATGAAGTAAAGTAATAAGAGAAATAAATCACTGTATGGAAATCAGTTTTAGTAAAAAAGAAAAAAAAATTGGTGAAGCCACCAATAATTTTGGCCTTGACCAAACTCCCCTACAAATCAGTGGACTGTAAAACAATTGGATTGACAAGATAATGAAATAGGCCTGATGGGCTCACCCAGCCCAATACTAATGATTGACGGCCCAAGATAAACTTATTAACGTCTAGCATTCCTCGCCGATGAAGAAATAAAACTTCGTGTTGAGAATAGCGGCGGAAAAACGGACGGATGGAGTCCGGTGAGGGGGTGAGAGTGACGGTTCGTTCCTCCAGTCCAGTGAGAGAGAGATAAAGCGCGGTGGAGGAAGATGGCTGAGTCTATCACTTTTACGGTGAGGAAAGGGCAGCGTCAGTGAGAACCATGAGAAGGGTTTGCCTGGTGAAATTTAACTGTACATCTACAAAAAAAAATGCTTTGTGCTTTATGTGAGTTTTAAGAAAATATATGTATATTTCCTTATCATATAATATATGGTCTAATTAATTGCTTAATAAGAGACTAGAAAAATATTTACACTACAAGAAAAAAGACCAAAACTGACGGACATTCCGACCGATTTTTTTCGGTCAAAAATTTCTAACGGCTTTCCAACGGATAATGCGTTTGGTCGGAAATTTCTGACGGCAAAAAATCGGTCAAAAAACGGTCAAAATTTTCCGACAATTTTCCAACGGCAATTATTTTAAATAAGGATCGTTGGAAATCCGTCAATAATTTTTGACGGACAAAAAATCCGTTGGAAATTTCCAACGGATTTCTGACGAAACAACTTCGGTCAGCAATTTCCGACGAAACCGTTTCGGTCAAAAATTTCCGACGGACTTTCTTCGGTCAGAAATTTCTGACGGATACTTTTCTGTCAGAATTTCCAACCGATTTCCAACCAACTTTTCGGTCAGAAAGTTTTGATATATATAAACACACAGCCATTTACCCTAGTGTCTCCTTCCCCTTTAATACCTTCGCCGAATACACTCCTCTCCCCCATGTCTCTCTCCATGGATTAAAGCTTGATTCTCTGTAAGTTTTTTTTTTTAGTTTATGTTTTATAATTAAAGATTTTGTCATTGATTTAGATTATATTTAGATCTATATAATTAGGTATTTGATAAACGTTTTGCAAGATTCGTATATGTATGTGATAGTTTTTTTTTAAAAATGCTTGTAAAATATATACATATATATTAAAATCGTTTTTAAATATTTACATATTTATTATAAATGTTTTTAAATATATATATATATATTTTTGTGCTATGTCTGTTATAGTTTTTATTTTAGTTTTTAAAACGTTTTTAATATATATGTATATATTTTGTAATTTAATGGTTTTTTAAAACGCTTTTATCTCTGTTATAGTTTTTAATTGTTTTTAAAAATGTTTTTAGTATATAGGTATATATGTTTCGTTTTTAATATATAGATATATATATGTTTTATGTTCTTAATTTGTTGTTCTTTATGTTGTATATGTTCTATAACATGTTATATGTTTTGGATTCGTTATTAATTTTGTTCTTATTCATTGTTTTTTTTTTGTTCTCTAGGTTTTATGCGATTTTCTCTCTGGTTCTTCTCCTCGGCAACATCTTCTGAGTTGGGTTCCCCGTCTGCGCAAAGAAAAGTTGTTCCCCAGCCACATTTTTCAACTATTATGTATTTTAAATGTTTTCCTTTGTAATAACTTAAATATTTTAATTATGATGTCCAAAATGTTTAATTATGACGATTTGAAATTTTAATTAAAATTCATATTTTAAGTTATAATTTTATCTTAAATTTTAAGTTTTAATTGTTTAAATTATTAAATTTGATGATTTTGAATTTTATTTGTAAAAATTTAAATTTTGACGGGTTATTCCGTCAGAAATTTCTGACGGTCATGTCGGTCAAAAAAATTTGACGGATACATCCGTCAAAAATTTTGATAGATAATTATCCGTCAAAAATTTCCAATCGAAAAAAATCCGTCAAAAAACGGTTGGAAATTTCCGACGGTTTTCTAACGAGATGAAAATTTCTGACGAAATAGAATTGACGGTCGAATCCGTCGGAAATCCGTCAGAACAAACTATTTCTGACCATTTTCCAACGGATTTGCCCGTTGGAAATTTCTCATTTTCTTGTAGTGTTAACTTGTTATTCATGTTTAGTTACCATGCATGCACAATACAAGAACGGGTTAAAAAGCTGGCTACGTTTTAATCTTCTTTTTTTTTTTTTGAATAATCCGAGGTGAATCTAAACTAGCGGCGAATGTTCATAGTAGCCTACGTTAATCGGTCGGAATACAGTGGTCAACGGAAGTTTGTATTATGGTCAAATCTCCCTCAAAACCACTGGGTCGTCCTCACTTGGTTAATCCACACCTTGGAATATTCATACAGACAGGATACAACTTTTGAATTATATACGTCGAACATCAGCTTTGCCTCCGCACATCTCCCGACAAAATTTGGACATTGATTCTACGTCTCTTCACACTGTCAACATCTTCTTCTTCTAATATCCCTTTTCTAGGTCACGACCTTGACTCTTGCCTATTAGTCGAACTCTGTATGATGTTATCTTCACTGGTGCAGACTGAAACTTCTCTGATAATTCAAGAATCGGTTCTAGGCGGAACTTGTGAGGCTCTACGTCTCCTGGGACGTGGAAGATGAGCATATGGTGTTCTGAGAATGCCTCTCCTTCACTCTCTGGTGGTGATTGGAGAAATATATCCGGTTTGAGGTTAATTCGGTAGGGACCCGTTATCCTCCTCCTCTCTACAGCTAATGGAAGTTATGAAATCAGAGCTTCGCCACCAAAAGGTTCTGCTTATAGTTGATGATGTGGAGAACAGTGAAGCGTGTTGAAACATAAACTTGATTTGGGTTAATCATTGGGCTAATAATCTAATAATCATGTTAGCCCAAATTTGACCCAAGTTCTAGAATTTATCTAGAAAAATCTTCCACCTCCTTAAGATAAAAATCTAGATATTTTCATAGAATTATCTAGATAATTAAAATAAAAATATCAAGATATTTTAGTAGAATTATCTAGATTTAAGAATAAAATATGTAAGATATTTTGTATTTTGGAGGCTATAAATACTTCCATTCTCTTCTCATTTTGTATCATCCAAGTTTTCAAGAATCATCCAAGAAATAAAAAAAGTTTCCTCTTCATAAAATCTCTTCTCTTCAAACACTTAAACACTTTCTCCATTTCTAATAAGTTTCTCATTCCAACAAAGTGGTATCAGAGCTACAAGATCATTTTGAAGATGGCAAGTAGTGGTGTTCCCTTCCAAGTTCCAATGCTCACAAAGAGCAACTATGACAATTGGAGTTTAAGGATGATTGCTATCTTAGGAGCACATGATGTATGGGAGATAGTTGAGAAAGGCTTCATTGAACCAGAGAATGATGGTGGTTTATCTCAAGCTCAAAGAGATGGCTTGAGAGATTCAAGAAAGAGAGACAAGAAGGCTCTCTGTCTAATCTATCAAGGTTTAGATGAAGATACATTTGAGAAGGTTGCTGGAGTAAAGACATCTAAAGAAGCATGGGAGAAGCTTCAAACCTCTTACAAGGGAGCGGAACAAGTTAAGAAGGTACGTCTACAAACTTTACGAGGAGAATTTGAGTCATTACAAATGAAGGAAGGAGAACTCATCTCAGATTACTTCTCAAGAGTCTTGACGGTTACTAATAACCTAAAAAGAAATGGTGAGAAGTTAGATGAGGTGAGAATCATGGAGAAAGTTCTTAGATCGCTCGATTCAAAATTTGAGCACATTGTTACCGTAATTGAAGAAACAAAAGACTTGGAGACAATGACGATGGAGCAACTTCTTGGATCACTACAAGCTTATGAAGAAAAGAGGAAGAAGAAAGAGGATATTGTTGAGCAAGTTCTCAAGATGAGAATTGATCACAAAGAAGAAAGTAGTCGAAATCATCCAAGACGTGGTGGCGGTCATTTCAGAGGACGAGGTCGTGGTGTAAATGGACGAGGTTGGAGACCATATGAAGACAACTTTAACCAAAGAGGAGAGAGCTCATCAAGAGGTCGTGGAAGGGGAAATGCAAAATCAAGGTACGATAAATCAAACGTCAAATGCTATAGATGCGGAAAGTTTGGACACTATGCTTCTGAATGCAAAACTCCAAACAACAATAGAGTTGAAGAGAAGTCCAACTATGTTGAAGAAAGGAGTAAGGAAGAAGATATGCTATTGATGGCTTACAAGAAGGATGAGACAAATGAAGTTAGCAGATGGTACCTTGATAGTGGTGCTAGCAATCACATGTGTGGTAACAAAAGCATGTTTGTGAAGCTTGATGAATCGGTGAAAACCAATGTGGCTTTGGGAGACGAATCGAAGATGGAGGTGAAAGGCAAAGGTGATATTCTCATCCGCTTGAAGAATGGGATCATCAATTCATTTCCAATGTTTATTACATTCCAAGCATGAAGACCAACATCTTGAGCCTAGGACAACTCTTGGAGAAAGGTTATGATATTCGACTAAAGGATAATAACCTTACTTTAAGAGATAATGCAAATAATCTCATCACAAAAGTACCAATGTCAAGAAATAGAATGTTTATCCTAAACATTCAAAATGACATTGCACGATGTCTCAAGATGTGCTACAAGGAGGAGTCATGGCTTTGGCATCTTCGGTTTGGGCATCTCAACTTTGGAGGGTTAGAGCTACTTTCTAAGAAAGAAATGGTGAGAGGATTACCTTGTATCAACCATCCAAATCAAGTGTGTGAAGGGTGCCTACTTGGAAAGCAATTCAAAATGAATTTTCCAAAGGAGTCGGAGACAAGAGCAAGAAAACCATTAGAGCTCATACATACAGATGTATGTGGCCCAATCAAACCAAGCTCATTTGGTAAGAGTAATTACTTCCTTCTCTTTATTGATGATTTTTCAAGAAAGACATGGGTTTATTTTTTGAAAGAAAAATCAGAAGCGTTTGAAAATTTCAAAAGGTTTAAAACTCATGTTGAGAAGGAAAGTGGTCTTGTGATTAAGACCATGAGATCCGATCGGGGAGGAGAATTTATGTCCAAGGAATTTCTGAAGTATTGTGAAGATAATGGTATTCGAAGACAATTGACGGTGCCAAGAACACCTCAACAAAATGGAGTAGCGGAAAGAAAGAATAGGACTATTCTTGAGATGGCAAGAAGCATGCTCAAGAGTAAGAATCTACCAAAGGAGTTATGGGCAGAAGCAGTCGCGTGTGCGGTGTACATATCAAACCGATCTCCAACGAAGAGCGTTTCTGGAAAGACACCACAAGAAGCTTGGAGTGGAAGGAAGCCCGGTGTCTCACACCTAAGAGTCTTTGGAAGCCTTGCTCACGCTCACATTCCAGATGAGAAGCGGAGCAAACTAGACGACAAAAGTGAGAAGTACATTTTCATTGGGTATGATGCTAACTCCAAAGGCTACAAACTCTACAATCCTGAAACAAAGAAGACAATTATAAGTCGGAATGTCATCTTTGATGAAGAAGGAGAATGGGATTGGAGATCAAATAATGAAGACTACAACTTCTTTCCATCTTTTGAAGAAGAGAACTTGGAGCAAATAAGAGAAGAACCAGCTACACCACCAACTTCACCAACACCAAGTTCTCAAGGGGATGAAAGCTCAAGTGAAAGGACTCCACGTTTTAGAAGTCTACAAGACATTTATGAGGTAACCGAAAATCAAGACAATCTCACTTTATTTTGCCTTTTTGCGGATTGCGAGCCTATGAACTTTGAAGAAGCTCAAGAAAAGAAGTCATGGAAAAGTGCAATGGATGAAGAAATCAAGTCAATCCAAAAGAATGATACATGGGAATTGGCTTCACTTCCTAATGGGCATAAGGCAATAGGTGTGAAGTGGGTGTACAAGGCAAAGAAGAACTCTAAAGGAGAAGTTGAAAGATACAAGGCGAGACTGGTGGCAAAAGGGTATAGTCAAAGAGCCGGAATCGACTATGATGAGGTATTTGCTCCAGTTGCTCGTTTAGAAACAGTTAGGCTAATCATTTCATTGGCAGCCCAAATGAGATGGAAGATACATCAAATGGATGTCAAATCTGCCTTCTTAAATGGAGATCTTGAGGAAGAAGTCTACATTGAGCAACCACAAGGCTACATAGTCAAAGGTGAAGAAGACAAAGTCTTGAGGCTGAACAAGGCACTTTATGGATTAAAGCAAGCACCAAGAGCATGGAACACTCGGATTGATAAGTACTTCAAGGAGAAAGACTTCATCAAGTGTCCATATGAGCATGCACTTTATATCAAAACCCAAAACAACGATATATTGATTGCATGCTTGTATGTGGATGACTTGATATTCACTGGCACCAATCCGATTATGTTTGAAGATTTCAAGATGGAGATGACAAAGGAGTTCGAGATGACTGATATTGGATTAATGTCATACTACCTTGGCATTGAAGTAAAGCAAGAAGAAAATGGAATCTTCATCACTCAAGAAGGATATGCTAAAGAAGTGCTTAAGAAGTTCAAGATGGAAGACTCAAATCCAGTTTGCACACCAATGGAATGTGGAGTCAAGTTATCAAAGGAAGAAGAAGGAGAGAGTGTTGATCCAACACTCTTTAAGAGCTTAGTTGGAAGTCTACGTTATCTAACTTGCACAAGGCCCGACATCCTACACGCGGTTGGAGTTGTGAGTCGATATATGGAGCATCCAACAACACTCATTTCAAGGCAGCTAAGAGGATCTTACGCTATATCAAAGGTACAATCAACTTTGGCTTGTATTACTCTATCTCTGACGATTACAAGCTTTTTGGATATAGCGATAGTGACTGGGGTGGAGACGTTGATGACCGGAAAAGCAAAAGTGGCTTCGTATTTTTCGTTGGAGAAACCGCTTTCACATGGATGTCAAAGAAGCAACCAATTGTTACCCTCTCTACTTGTGAAGCGGAGTACGTAGCGGCTACTTCATGTGTTTGCCATGCTATTTGGTTACGAAACTTGCTAAAGGAGTTGAGCCTACCACAAGAGGAGCCAACGAAGATCTTTGTTGATAACAAGTCGGCAATAGCATTGGCGAAGAATCCAGTCTTCCATGATCGGAGTAAGCACATTGAAACTCGTTATCACTACATTCGAGAATGTGTTGCCAAGATGGATGTGCAATTGGAGTATGTGAAGACAAATGATCAAGTAGCTGATATCTTCACCAAACCACTCAAGCGTGAAGACTTTATCAAGATGAGGAGCTTACTCGGAGTAACCAAATCAAGTTTAAGGGAGGGTGTTGAAACATAAACTTGATTTGGGTTAATCATTGGGCTAATAATCTAATAATCATGTTAGCCCAAATTTGACCCAAGTTCTAGAATTTATCTAGAAAAATCTTCCACCTCCTTAAGATAAAAATCTAGATATTTTCATAGAATTATCTAGATAATTAAAATAAAAATATCAAGATATTTTAGTAGAATTATCTAGATTTAAGAATAAAATATGTAAGATATTTTGTATTTTGGAGGCTATAAATACCTCCACTCTCTTCTCATTTTGTATCATCCAAGTTTTCAAGAATCATCCAAGAAATAAAAAAAGTTTCCTCTTCATAAAATCTCTTCTCTTCAAACACTTAAACACTTTCTCCATTTCTAATAAGTTTCTCATTCCAACAAAGCGTTGAAGGAAGTCCACAAGATAGCCAGTTGGTTATACCCTGGAAGTAGAGTTTTTGTGACCACACAAGACGAGAGCTTACTTTTGACCAATGGAGTGAAACATGTATAGGAAGTTCCTCAAATTTGCTGAAGCTCTTCAGCTTTTCCATGGATTTGCGTTTAAGCAGAAATCACCTTCACTTCGTTTTAACCAGCTATCTGTTCATGCTATCAAGCTGGTTGGGTTTCTTCCCTTGGCACAGTGGCACTTAAAGTAACCGGCTCAATGCTATGTGGTCAAGACGAAGAGTATTGGGAAACTATATTGCAGAGCTTTGAGACAAAACAAGATGAAAGCAAAGTGGAAGCATCTGCAAAATAGCCATGACCGAGCAGATTAAACCATCCTCTCAGCGCAGCTACATAATTATGTAGCCGTATAGGTGGTGAAGTTTAAAGAACTTCATTACTTTATTATTAAACTATCTGCATCAATATCGAATTTAAAAATTCTGTTATATCTCATATTCAAGAAAAAGTCAGTTCGATTGTTGTTAAATCCTCTACGTTATTGACCTTAATTCATAATTAAAAAAATATTAATTATCTTTATGACTTTATCAGTTATGCACCGACTAGAGACTGTCTTTCTGTTTGCTGATCATTAACCGTCACCTTACCGTATATTCCGCGCCCTCCTTCGACACAACTTTATAATACACATACATAATTATAAAAAAATTAAAATGGTTATGTATATATATTATGATTTTGTAAACTTAGAATTTGCATTACATATGTAACATCCATCAAGCAAAACACGTGGACCGATATTGGTCGAGGGATATGGAGTAATAGAGATTTTCATCTTTGGACCCATTCTGTTTCATGACTTTTCAAAATATTTTCTTGGCATATTCTCAGCATTTTCTTGGAAATATCTAAGTAAATGTTCTTTTTAATTAAAAAAAATGAGAACCTCAACTTCTATATATACCATATAACTTATCCCCCAAAAAAATTATTCATCATCGATCTTACAAAGATTTAAAGTAAAACATCAAATGTTAACTTGTGCTCGAATCCAATGTTTTCACGGTCCTCTTCTACTACTACTCCCCAACAGTTCGATGTCTTTCTGAGTTTCAGAGGCAAGGACACTCGAAGAATCTTCATCAGCTTTCTCTACAAAGAACTCACTCGTATGAGTATTCGAACGTTCAAAGACGACGTTGAACTCAAGAGTGGCCGTCGTATCTGTTCAGATCTTCTTATGGCCATCGAAGGTTCCAAGATTGCCATCGTGGTTGTCTCTAAGAAATATCCTGCGTCTCCCTGGTGTCTCCATGAGCTAGTTAAGATCATGGACGTCGAGAAACAAGGTTCCCTCATCGTCATGCCAATCTTCTACAACGTTGAGCCTGCTCACGTAAGGAGACAGATAGAAAAAGTTGCTGAGCAGTTTACAAAACATAAAGAGAGGGAAGATCATGAGACTGTTGTGTCATGGAGGCAAGCTTTGACCAACTTGGCTAGTATCTCTGGCCATTGCTCTCGTGATTGGTACTTTCATATCATGTTATCATTTACAATTCAATATCATTCGAGTTTTGGTTCGAATCTATATGAGATTTCAGGTTTTCTAGCTAGAGATTTAAGTCATACAAGCCGGATATTTAAAGCGCATGATATTTTACATTTAAAATTTAATAAAAACGTATCATATGCATTGTTAGAGTTTTAAAAATAAATAAACATGTCCTATTTAGACCAGTCTTTTTTGGACTAATTCCATTGAAATCTCCAACCCGTTAGACCCATTTGATATTTTTTATTACAATAAGATTAATCATTTTGTTCATGTATAAGAGTATACGATCAAATCTTAATAATTGATTGCATGTAATTAATTAAATCAATGTTTCGTAGTTGAATAGTTGACATTAAGGCTTTTAACTTCCAATTCACGTAAAGATGTTAAACATGTTAGAGTCATCTGTCCTATATTCATGGAGATTTATTGTTAGAGTAACTATATAATAGATTATGGAGAATAATAAATGAGTTCACTTAAATTATGTAAAATATTTCTATAGTTAGAGAAAAATAAAAGTGAGACTAAAATATTATAAATAATTAATAAATAGGTGCAACAACTACTTGTAAGTAGAATTTTTAAAATAATTTTCATTTAATAGTATAGATTCTTGTATTAATAAATTTCAATTTGGTTTTGGTTAAGATTGGTTAGGTTCCGATATTCGTCTAAGTTATGTAAAAATTTCAAAAATCTGAATCATTGAAATCTTAAAAATTCAAAATAAAAATAATATACAATATATATGTTTGAATAAGTCTTATCAAATATTTTAAATAAACATAAAAATTGATTTGGCTGGATATGGTATAATACAAATACGTATTTCAGATATATTCAATACTTTGAATATTTTTAACTATTTTCAGATATTTAATTTTAGACATTTTTAAATATTTTCAAATATTTTAGATAATTCTAAGTATTTTCAGCTATTTGATATTTTGAATATTATATAAAAATAATTAATATTTTTTACTATATCACTTTCGTTTTTTTTTTCTCTGTTTCAGGGAAGATGACTCAAAGCTAGTCGATGAGATTATTAAAAGAATATCCAACATGTTGTTACTCTCTGCAATACCATCAAGTGATGGTATCAATAACCAGCTTGGTATTGATGCACACATGAAAGAGCTGTATCCATTGCTAGGTTTGAACTCTAACGAAGGTGTGAGACTGATTGGAATATGGGCACGAGGTAACAGTGTAAGATCAGCTCTAGCTAGATTCGTCTACAAGAAAATCCACAAGAAGTTCCAAAGCAAATGCTATCTCGAAAACGTTAAAGGGATACCACAAGATTGTCAAATGTCTAATCTGAGAGAAGAGTTTCTAATAAGGATTCAAGGAGGGTACTCGACCATGAAGACCTCCAGGTTGATCAGAGCAAGGCTCCTGAGTCAGAGAGTTCTACTTGTGGCTAACAATGTTGATAAGCTGGAGCAGTTAGATGCTCTTGCGGAAGACTTTAACTGCTTTGGTCCTGGTAGTATAGTTATCATTACTACACATGACAAAGAACTTCTTGTTGGGTTTGGGATAAAGGTTGTGTATGAAGTTGAGTGCTTGAGATGTTTTGACGTTCGTCAACTCTTTCGTCAGTCCGCCTTTAGAGAGAGAGACCTTTATGTTGGTTCCGAGATGTTTTCGACGACATCGGGGACTGTGTCTTCTTGAATGGTAACTCTTTTTATGATCATGGAATGGTTAGGTCTTTATAGAGGTGAGCTCTTTGCTTATTATACCTATTAGAAATAGGAGTTGCTTGTGACTTGTCTATATTTGTTAGTGTACAAAGAAGTAGATATCCAAGCTAGGTTGACCCAATACCAAGCCACGGAGAGCTCTATTGTTTTAGTCTTTGAGCTTCTCCTGTCTTGGAATAATGGATCACACTGGGTACTCTCTCTATCTTCATGTCTCACTGTTATCTTAGTACCTTTGTGATTACATCATCAGAGTGCCCAGCATATTGTGTTAATTCTTCAGAAAGGACCAGAGGGTAATAACTTGTAGTCCAAGAATTGAGTGTTTGTGTTTCGCTACCTTGCAGACTATTTTTTTGCTCTGTTTGGGAATTTCTTGATGTACAAGTACTTTGTCAATATAGAAATTTATTCTGTGTGCTTTTCTTTATTTTTAACTTTTTTCTGAAATACAAAAGTTAGTGTACATTATCAATCAAAATAGAAGCCACTAATTAAGCAATTCTCAGATAATCAGTCACAAAAACGCGAAAGATCTAATGAAACAAGTTGCATTATAAGTTACTAAAGTACATTACAATGCCATTGTATTTAGACAATCTTGTTTCCAAATTTCTCACCATTTAATGGGTGGAGCTAAGGTTTCTGACCTTGCCTTTCCTTTAACATAACCACCTCAAAAGATCAGAGATTTTCCAACTGTGCTGAATTTTTAGCTCCTGTAATATATTTCACATTTTCATTTCTCAGTTTCTATGTAGCTCCCAGTTCCCTAAAAGGGATCAGACATGAAATTCATAAGAGTTGAAGACACAACAATAGCGTGTTCCTTGTAGTAGGTAAGAATGTCAAATTATTGTAGTCACTTGTGTCATTATGTTAAGGAAACATCAAACATTAAGAAACTGGGATCAAATGAAAGTAAAAAGGTTAAGAGGTAAGTCATTTTCTTATACCTAAGAGTAAACTTAGGAGCAACCAATGGGTTAACAAGTCTGATCCGATTTGTTATTTGAGTTGCAACAACTCTTCAGGCACTCTCTCTGCTTGCTTGCGGAGAAAGAAAGTAACCAATGAACATGGGCTTTCTCTTACGTCGAAAGCCCTTCTGTGTGTGTAAAGAAGAAACCCAACACAAGAAAATGAAAAATGTGAACGGTTGATTAGGTATTTAAAACCTCAATAGTCATATGGTTAGTTAGTTAGTTACCCTCTACACGCTTCAATATTATTACTGTTTCTGTACCTACGCACATTGTTCTGTCTCCTATATATTTTATCTTACTATAAAAAATTCAAACCAAACCTACGCCCTCAGCCCTCAGGCATGCAAGTTTTCTTACATATCGTAATATTAAAGAAGAGATCAATCATATGATTCATATCACATGCATATGCAATGTTGCTCCATTCTAAATGTATGCGAGTATGTGACAGTGCGAATAATATGCAATATTTATGTTTTTTTTCTGGATTAAAGGCTTCTTTTTCTCATTATCATGTATGCAAGTAAATCCGAAAACCCCATATAAAAAAGTCAGCTAACGCTCTTTCAACATTGCTTGGTTAAATGAATTTGCTTGCTTTAAATAAGATTTAAATGAGAAAGGGACTAAGCATCATTCTTTTAAAACTTTGGAAAGGAACTTTCATATATCTTTGCTTCAGTACAAAGGCAATTGTGTTTGGTGTACGATTTCACGTTTCAACTCAAAACCTACATATCTCACAAATTTGTTTCTATATTTTATACTCTCTCTTTTTTTTAAATAATTGTCACTTAAACACATTTCACACATATTAAGAAAATGAATAAATATACTATTATGTTCTTGTTTAATGTATATTTATTTAAATAAAAAAGATTTTTAAAAACATCTATTGGCTAATTAAAATGGTAAGAATAAGATTATATAAAAAAAAATTAGATTGAAAATGCAAAGTGACATTTTTTTAATATATTTTTCGTCACTTGGTTGGAAGATGTAAATATATGATATACTCTATTTATTTAATTAGCAATGCGTTGCTGTAAATAGATGTAACATAATTAAATAACGTGTGAATTTCTCGAATATTTTTTTTAATCATTTGTCTTAAAAATAGATTTTAAAAGAATGATAATTTTTTTTTCAATTTTTTTTTATTTTCTTAACTTTATTTTTAACTTTAAAATCACTAAATTCAAATTTATATTAGTTAACCCAAAAATATAAATGTATATTTATATTTTTTAGCAAAATTTATTTTGGTTATTGTTTTCTTTAAATGGTAATTTGAGACAAAAGAAAATTTCAGATAATAACGGATCACAAAATATGTAATGTATTAAATAATCACACCAAAAAAATGCTTAGCAAATAACAACTGGAACCCTCGTGACTTTTTTAGCACCGTTTACTAACTCCCCAAAAGCGTGACAAGAACGCGCTCATATGACGCGTGTAAACTCTATCTTCCCGCGTTGAGCTGTCACTCTCTTTGTCGGTCTCCGTCGCCTTTTTTTTTTCTTCCATCGCTTCCTCTCTCATTCTCCACCACTTTCATTATTAAACTTAAATCATCCATTAGAGAAAAGCTTCACCGTAACTCTAAACTCTCCCACTATCATTTAAAAACCCATTACCTTTCACCACTCTCTTCATCTCTCTCTCTCTCTTTTCTCTTTGAATCTCCGACATGACAGACGACAGAGTCTACCCAGCGACGAAACCTCCCGGCGCAGCCGCAAACCCAACTTTCCCGGCGAACAAAGCTCAGCTCTACAACGCAAACCGCCCACCTTACCGTCCCCCCGCCTCTCGCCGCCGCACACACAGCCGCGGATGCTGCTGCCGCTGCTGCTGCTGGACGATCTTCGCAGTCCTCCTCCTGATCCTCCTCGTCGCCGCCGCATGCGCCGTCGTGTACCTAATCTACCGTCCTCGACAACCGACCTTCACCGTGTCTTCCCTCAAAGTCTCCTCTCTCAACTTCACCTCCGCCAACCACCTCACCACCGCGATCTCCCTCTCCGTCGTCGCCAAGAACCCGAACAAGAACGTCGGGTTCGACTACGACCCCACCGACATCACGGTCTTCAAAACCTCCCCCGGAGACGATGACGTCATCATCGGAAAAGGCTCGATCGCGTCGTTTGTTCACGGGAAGAAGAACACGACTCTGCTGAAATCTTCCATCGGGAGCCCTCCGGGAGATCTTGATGAGCTCTCGGCGGGGAAGCTTAAGGGGGAGCTGAAGTCGAAGAGAGCCGTGGCGATTAAGATTGTTCTTGATACTAGAGTAAGAGTGAAGATGGGAGCTGTGAAGAGCCCTAAGTCGGGGATTAGGGTTACTTGTGAAGGGATTAAAGCGGCGGCTCCGTCCGGGAAGAAGGCGACGACGGCGACTACCTCCGCCGCTAAGTGTAAGGTTGATCTTAGGATCAAGATCTGGAAATTCACTTTTTAACCGTTGGGGTGAAAAAAAAAAGGAAATGTAATTCACATTCGTAGTTTTCTTCGTCTTCCATTTGTTTCAATTTTCGTTTCTTCTTAAATTTGATTTCATATACAGTTTTATGATTCCCGTAAGACTTTATTTTTTGGTTTTATGTAAATGAGATATAATATATATTTGTGTTCTGTCTGAACATTACTGTTATGCTTGATTTGTTATAGTTAAATCGTTTGATTATAGTTATAGTTACCGTTCGGATTTGATTAAGAGAGTTGATCTAGGGCACAATGAGAAGAAAAACACAGCTATACTTACCTAATTAATATGGTAATAATGCAAGTGAGGTGACCACTGCAAGTGCTTTGGACAATTATATCTTAAAGTAGACTAATTAAGCTGAGCTACTCATAGTTGTATCAATTAATTGAGCCTTGCCATGTGGTCCATGTGTGTATGAGAATATACTCATAACATACCCTTAAGAACCTATCAACTATTGCTTCACTATGAATTCACCTTCATATAATTTGTGGTCTATTATTAGCCTTCCAGGTCTGCTGGGTCTGGTGTATTTTTATTAATAAAATGTGGGTACCAAGAAGGTGTCGGTGAATATGTTCGATTCAACTTTAGCATAAGCAACAAGCAAAGCTACTACGATGATTCATGATTGAAAAGCAGGTGTTATGTAATTATCAACAACAAAAAAGGAGAATAGGTGTTAATGGGTGTAAAACTACGACTAAAATGTGATGGAATTTGTTCGTTTTCCACGTAATAATATATAAAAGAATCAAGTAGTTGCAAAATCTTCTTATTTCAACTCAGAAACACAAAGTTTTCTCTTGATTTGGTTAGTTTAATCAGTTAAGGATAACTATCAGAATTCGATTGGAATAACACATCTAGAAGTATTAGTATAATTTACATTTGATGGACCAGTTACATATTTTAGTATATATTTTGGGTTTAAAAGAAACTTATAAATCACTCTAAAATCTGATCCTCAAGAATTAAGAAAAATAATTAATTTTGGCACGAAAAAGAAGAGATTGTCTTATTCATAAAGCTATACAAACTTTGACCCAAAAAAGGTATCCAAACTTTGATGGCAACAACAAAAAAACATAAAAATGGCTATATAGTTAGAACTTTCCTATAAGTGCTAGAAAGTAAAAACCAAATACATATACCAAAAATCTTATTTCTACAATTATATTGTCAATAAGTGTGTAGAATCAAAATGATAATGTCACAGAACTAAAGAATAAAACATGTGACCACCACGTGCTCTTAGTCTTAGATGTTCAAGTTGACATTTTTAGTAACTCACAAAGCCTTTAGGTTTATACTTCTTCCATTTCAAAATAGATATATTCCTTCCGTTTTAAAATAGATGATGTTTAGAAAAAAATTTTGATGTTTCAAAATAAATAATATTTATATATTTCACTGTAACTTTTTTGTTGAAAGAATGTTAAATTAATTCAAACAAAAAGTATTGTTTACAATCTAGATTGCTGGTTTAAGACTGAAAATGAAAACAAAAGCTTTACATCCCAAAGATTAATTATCTAAAAGGGAACCATGTTCTCATGGCCCCTTGGTAAGCTGGGAAGTGCCCATGATCCATGCTAGAGATGTGATTTCGAACATGTTCATCAATGAGTTTTATAAGCCCAGATGCAGGTTTGTGATCTTTCCCAAACTTTCGGCCATTTCGTTTTTTCCATGTAGCATATAAAGAGGCTTGAAAGACATACCGAACCATGAACATGTCCAACTTACTTCGTTTTTTTGTGAGGAGTGGAACAATATCTTCCCATACATTAGTGTAATCCGTTGTCAAAAGCTTTTTGGTGAGGCTCGACCAGATCTCTTCTGAGTATTGGCATTGAAAGAAAAGATGATTTCTAGACTCTGGGTAGACCTTGCAAAGAGAACACAATACCATAATGCCTCAATTCCATAGTGAAAGCCGATCACCTGTAGGCAGTCAATGTAACTTTTGATCTTATCAAAAATTGTGTAACTAATAATATATTTGTAGCATATTTTGTAATTGATTAAACAATTTTTAATCGATATTGTAATTATATTTTTAAAATTAAAAATCAATTTTTTAATAATTATGCATTATCCTAAAATTTCAAATATTTTGAAACAGAGTGCTGTTTAATTGTGTTTTGGTTATGTGTAATTGGTTTTCACTGGTACTTATCGTAAATTTGCAATAAGAGTCAATTGTTTAGCCTAATTATCGTATCGAGCTCGAAAGTTCTCACAGCTTCCTTGTTCTCCCTCGTCGACTTGATGGTCCACGCTTCTCTCTGGCGATTTCGTCTTCGTATTAGTTGCTTCCACACCTCTCCTTGTGCATACACACCGGTCTCTTCTCAAAGGATCGTTTTGGTTTCCTCATGCTGGTCACTTACAACTGATAACTATCATCAATCCCTCTTCCGTTACTTCGACCACGTTCTTGAATCATGCGTGACACCTCAGCAATGCAAACAAGTTCACGCCCAAGTACTTCTCTCCGATCTAATCTACCGTTCCGGTTCACTACCTGCGAAATTAATCTCGGTTTACTCCCGGTTTGGTCTCCTCCACGATGCACGTAACGTGTTAGACACTGTTCCGGTTATACTGTACTCGGACTTGCGTTTATGGAACTCGATTCTGAAAGCTAACGTCTCTCACGGACACCACGAGAACGCTCTTGAGCTCTACGATGCAATGCGTGAGCGAGGTCTCACAGGGGACGGGTTTATCTTACCCTTGCTCCTTCGAGCTTGTCGTTACTTAGGTCGGTTCGGTTTGTGCAGGCCTTTGCATAGTCATGTGATTCAGATTGGTTTGATTGAGAATCTTTATGTAGTGAACGAGTTGCTTGCGTTGTACCCAAAGGCGGGGAGGATGGGAGATGCATACAAGGTGTTCGTTGAAATGCCTGTGAGAAACCGTATATCGTGGAATGTTATGATCTCAGGTTTTTCTCAGGGGTATGACTGTGAAAGTGCTGTTAAAGTCTTTGAATGGATGCAACGTGAAGAGTTTGTACCAGATGAAGTCACTTGGACTTCGGTTTTGTCTTGTCATTCTCAATGTGGGAAGTTTGAAGATGTTGTTAAATATTTTGAGTTTATGAGGATGAGTGTGAATGTAGTTAGTGGCGAAGCTCTTGCTGTGTTCTTCTCCGTGTGTGCGGAGTTGGGAGCGTTTAGTACTGCTGAGAAGGTTCATGGGTTTGTTGTAAAAGGTGGGTTTGAAGAGTATTTGCCATCGAAGAACGCGTTGACATACGTGTATGGGAAGCAAGGGAGGGTTAAAGAAGCTGAACAGCTGTTTCGGCAGATAGGGAACAAAGGTATAGAGAGCTGGAATGCTTTGATAACATCGTTCGTGGATGCTGGTAATCTCGACGAGGCGCTTTCGTTGTTTAATGAGTTGGAGGAAATGAATGAGTTTTGCAACGTCAAGGCTAATGTAGTTACTTGGACTTCCATTATCAAGGGTTGTAACGTGCAAGGAAGAGGAGATGATTCGCTTGAATATTTCCGGCGAATGCAAATTTCCAAAGTTTTGTCTAATTCTGTGACGATTTGTTGTATACTATCCATCTGTGCGGAGCTTCCAGCTTTGAATATGGGGAAAGAAATTCATGGACATGTGATTAGAACCTCGATGAGTGATAACATTCTGGTTCAGAATGCGTTGGTGAATATGTACAGCAAATGTGGGTCACTCACTGAGGGGAATCTAGTATTTGAAGCAATTAGGGGTAAGGATTTGATCTCATGGAACTCGATAATCAAAGGTTATGGTATGCATGGGTTTGGTGAGAAAGCTCTAAGTATGTTCGATAGAATGATAAAATCCGGGTTACATCCTGATGGGATTGCTATGGTAGCTGTTCTTTCAGCTTGTAGTCATGCAGGGCTAGTTGAAAAGGGACGTGAAATTTTCAGTTCCATGAGCAAAAAGTTTGGAATAGAGCCACAACAAGAGCACTATGCATGTATTGTTGACCTCCTTGGTCGTGTAGGGTTTCTGAAAGAAGCTAGCGAGATTGTGAAGAGCATGCCTATGGAGCCCAACGTCTGTGTGTTAGGAGCTCTGTTAAATTCTTGCCGGATGCACAAAAACATGGACATAGCTGAGAATATAGCATCGCAGCTTTTTGATCTTGAACCGGAGAAGACAGGAAGCTATATGTTGCTGTCTAACACCTACTCTGCTAGCGGGAGATGGGAAGAATCTGCAAAGGTTAGGGCTTTAGCTAAGAAAAAGGATCTTAAGAAACTTTCTGGAAGCAGTTGGATTGAGTTAAAGAAGAAAGTCTACAAATTCTCATCAGGATCATCAGTACAGAGCGAGTTTGCGAGCGTCTACCCGGTTCTTGAGGATTTGGTTAGTCATATGTGGAAGAAAGGCCCTACACACGATGGAAACCGTTACGAGGATGATCATGACTTATGGACAGCGTAGTAGATGAGTATATCCCTCACAGACTCAGAAGATGCACAAGAAACAAAAACCAAAGAACTTAACAGGCTATGCGGCAGACCTTTATCAAACTAGTCTCATAAGTGAAAGTGTTGCAGGTTCTTTGATGTGCTAAATGATGATCTTAGGCAAAGCAAAGGAACGCTATTGCCTTTCTTGTTCTACCGACAAAGGTCGTGCTGCTGCAGAACCAAGTTGAGTTCAGCCTTGGAACGCTCAATGCTGGCACTAAAGATCACACACAATCCTAGAACACCAACCAAATGGTTCATAGTCACACAAATCAGCCTCGAAGTCAAAGATAATGGTGTGCATACGCTGAGATTATACTATGATAGTTTTAAGTTCAATCACACTCGTACATTACTTTCAATTTTATAAAATAATCTCAATCCCAACTATAATGTTAAACACCCTTTGTCACAAAACAGACTTCGCTTCAAGCAGGTCACTCTCACAGCAGT
Source organism: Moricandia arvensis (assembly GCA_905132765.1). Classification (NCBI taxonomy): domain Eukaryota; kingdom Viridiplantae; phylum Streptophyta; class Magnoliopsida; order Brassicales; family Brassicaceae; genus Moricandia; species Moricandia arvensis. Next base: position 72,504 of record CAJHQP010000513.1, read on the forward strand.
TGAATGTGAAGAGCTGGTGAAGTATCCCAATCTATTTCTTAGCTGTCCCTTGATAAAACGAAAACAAACAAAAAATCTTTTTACAAACTCTATGAAACATCCGGAAGTTCTTACTATTGATAAGGATGGTATCGGCCTGATCCTAAGCCATTGGTTCCGTTTCCTTTGCCACTGCTTGAGCCACTGTTGCCGTTTCCATGAGCTTTTCCACCTCCATAAGCAGCTCCCGCAGCAACACCATAGCCACCACCCATATTGCTATAACCGCTAGCTCCATAGCCAAGGTTAAACATTTGACCTCCATAGCCATAACCATAGCCATACCCACCACCATAACCATAAAATCCAGCGGCATTAACCATGGAGTTCCCAGCGTAGGCTCCATAACCGCCATAACCACCACCATAACTACCATACATATTGTAATCTTCATTTGCTTGCCCACCATAATAATCTTCCTGATCATACTTGCCACTAGCGCCATAGGACCGAAAGCTGTTATCTCTTCCGGTTCTCTTTGGTTCAGCCCTTTTTATATCGACCTATTGAGTCATTATCAATGCTTAAGATCACTAACTAGTAACTACAGTTCTTTAGCTTAGATTTGAAAACAAAAAAGGGTAAAAGAGAGGGCTACCTGTTTGTCACCGAGCTCATGGACTTTACCATCGGAGAAAAGTCTGTCCACAGAATCTTCAGTCAGAAAAGTTACAAAACCGAACCCTCTTGATCTTCCAGTGTGGTGGTCGTACATGATCTGATGCTCAATTATGTCACCATATACACAGAAATACTTCTTCAGTTCATCTACAAAATATGAAAAAGCCACATCATCAGCAACATTAAACAACCACATACAGAACAGAGAACCTTAGAGAAATCATTACCTTCTTCCAAAAATGGTGGAAGTCCACCAACAAAGATTTTCCTAGTTTTTGATACCGGTCTGATATCAGTATCCCTGTCCCCTCTAGGAACTGTCCTTTTCAGGTCAACCTAACATATAACTAGGAATTAACTAAAGCATCCAACAAGTTAAGTAACTGAGAAACTTTAGGTGATAACTACCTTCCGGTCATCTATTACATGCTCTTCCTCCAAAACTTTCTCTGCTACAACAGAATCAGCAAAAGTTACAAACCCAAATCCCCTTGGCTTTCCAGTCATTCTATCTCTCATGATTACAGAGTCGACAACTTCTCCAAACTTCTCAAAGTACTTCGCAAAATTTTCTGAATATCAAAAGTGGAAGCAAATGGAATCAAAATAACTCTGAGTCTTCCAACGTGTGTTAAGAATCTAAGATAAACCATCCATGTTAAGCTCCAAAGAGCTCAATTCAGACAAAGAAAAAGACACAACAACAAAACATCTTACCTTCAGTTGTTTCCCAAGAAACTCCACCTACGAACAGTTTCCTTTAACACAACAACACTTTCCATCAAAACTTAGCTTCTTCGTACAACATAAAAAGCATACAACCCAACAAAAGAAAAACAAGAATAAACAAAACCTAAGATACAACTAACCCAGGAGAACACATGGACGAAGAAGAGTGACGATGGTCAATGGATTGCTTCATCTGCATCCCACCACCAGTATCTACAGCTGCTGCAGCTGCACCACCGTTCCTCCTTTCATCAACAGTCTCCACTACATAAACAGACGGTGGTAGCTGCTCGTCGTGACGATGGTAAGAGTCATCATCATCATCATCATAACCACGACCTGAGTTATAATCCATCGATCACAACAGATGAATCAAACTCACACAAAAACCTTAACTTTCTCCTTCTCCGATGAAACCCAAAACAAACAAGTAAATATATGTTTCTACGGTTCAGATTCTTTGATTTGAGAGTTCCGATAGCATCAAAAACGTATAAAGTTCTGAACTTTGAGAACTACGACAAGCTCAGGCTCAGGCAAAGAGTTTATCTTTTTAACAAAATTATTTTTGATTCGGCGTTATCAGCTTGTAATCATCGGAATATTCGAAAACGACACCGTATTATTGTGTTCAACGTTGGTCAAACAATTCTTTTATCCCTTTAGTCAACATCAGGAGATCAAAGGTTGAATTGTGTTTGACGCTTTTGACTGTAAAGTTGACATCTTTACATACAACAAATAAACTCTCTTTAGTTCAGGTAGAACTGAAAATGTAAGAACCAATCTTTTAAAGCTTTAGCTTTGTTGAGATCTTGCAGCTTTCAGTGCTTCAATAACCGCAGAGAAGTCTTCATCGCTCAAACCATAAGACTTGGCAACTTTGTAAAGCTCGTTTGCTGCAGCTGCGATTGGAGTAGACTGAGACACAGACTCCGCTAGTCCCAGTGCAAGTCTCATGTCCTACATAAAAAAAAATCTAGTCTTTGTTGTGAGAGTTCTCAACAAGGAGTTAACACTGTCTTACAAACCTTCTGCTGGTGCTTCAATGGAAAAGCTGTAGGGTACACTGACTTGATCATTGAAGGACCCTTAAGTGAGTACATTGGCGCGTTGATAGCTCCCTGTGAGACAACCTGCAGAGGTTTTTCCTCAGGTTAATAGCAGATTTGGGAGGGGAGTTGTGGTTGAGAGGATGGTTTTTAAACTTACCTCGACCAGTACATTTGGATCGAGTCCTACTTTCTGGCTTAGGAGTATGCCCTCGGCGAATGATGCCATCATACTGCAAGATTGAATGAGACTGAGAGTCTGATATTTGCCAAGAAATGAATCCATGGATGGTGAAATGATACCTTCCCATGATCATGTTGACGACAAGTTTCATTGCTGCTCCATTACCAACTTCACCCAGATAGAATCTTGACTGGATCATATAATGCAAACTAGTGGTTTATTAACTGAAGAGAGAAGCAAAACACAAGCAAAAAAATGAGATACCTTTCCCATGATGTCTAAGAAAGGAGCAGCTCTTTCGTATAGCAGCTTGTCACCTGAAATTGTTACTCAAATATCATTTCATTTTGCCATGTTACAAGACATAGACAAGACTAACATGGACAACAAGAAGGCAAAGGGAATATAATCTGCAAATGTATAAAATGATCATAAGCATAGATAATACAAACTCTGTGAGGAACAAGCTGTTTACTAACCTGCAGTGAGGAATATCAACTGTCCATCTTCGGCAGGCTTTTTGGAACCGGAAACTGGTGCCTGTGATTAATCAGTAACGGTGGCTGAAACCACCCCATTTGCTAAAACAAATTTGACTGATGATTTTTAAAAAAAATCTTTACCTCCAAAAACAATGCTCCGGTATCCTTTATTTGCTTGCTGATTAATATCGATGAGGCAGCATCAACGGTTGAGACATCAACATACCTGCATTAGTCAAGACAAGTCCCATTTTAAAGTGTCCATCACATTAGTATATTGATTCAGAGAAGTTGAAAAAAAACGAATGACTTTGAGCTCGCTGTTGCAGAACATAAGAACATTCAGATACTTGGAAACTTTTAACACAAACATGAGGCAAAGCTCATAAATCTCACGAAGGAGTAGAGGTGGTAGGTACCCTTTTCCTGAACTAATTCCAGACACGGCTCCATTCTTTCCACAAGCAACATCAATCTGACAGAAGGCATAAACATAGTTTCTGTCTTTAAAGGAAGAATATGAACAAACAAGAAAGAAACAAACAAAAGTGAAACATACGCACTGCACTTTCAGGATCTGCTAACATTGCAAATGTGAGATCGCAAGCTGCAGTCACTTCTTCAGGAGAAGACTTGTATCTGCAAAAAAAACTTTCTTAGACAAGAGGTTTCGCATATACACTAGCTTTAAAACCTCACCTGGAGATAAACCATATCATTCTTTAAAAGAAAATCATTGAGATTCTTACTTAGCTCCTAATCCGACGAGAGGGTCACATTTGCTCTTAGTTCGATTCCACACAGTCACATCACACCTACAAGATCAAAGTAGAAAACGATGTGAACATCACATTCCCTCCAAAGTCTAAAAATTGTTACTTTAATAAGTATGCAAGGTTAAGAAAGTATTACCCAGCTTTGAGGAGGTTTTGTGCCATAGGAGAACCCATGATTCCCATACCCAGAAACCCAATGCTTACACTTCCTAGTTCATCTGTCATATTAAAACAGCCCTTCTTCAGGCATAAGACTAACCAGAACGGAAAACTATTCAAACATCTTTCTCCAGAAAAGTTGAAACTTTTGTTAGCAATAAAACATAATTCATGGTTCTGACTTCTGATTAACAACAAGGCATGTGGCAATAGAGCACCATAAACCAAAAGAAGAAATTACCTTTGGTAGAGGGAGTAGGTTGCAGGGAAGAGTAAACCCTATAAGAGAAGGCAAACAAAGGTTTTGAGAGGAAAGGAGAAATGGGTTTAGGTCTAAATCGAACAGGGATCCGAGGGCAGAAGATCGAGCACAAAGCCATCGCTCTTGGAGAAGAAGAAGATAATGGAACACAAGGCAATGGCCAAGTGTGTTTGTTGTAAGTTATAGACTTGGCTCACATTTCGAGGCCTAAATATCTCGTTTTTATTATTATCTATTTACTGAGGAACACAATCTATTAACAACCATCACTACAGTCTGTTATTTTATCGGTTGGTTAATTGATTGAACAGCCATCACTACAAAGTACAAACTGATATATTATAAACCGTATTAATGTAACTCAAACCAAACCGAACCGAAAAATCTATTTGATAACCAGGTAATGTACTAATGTATCCCAGGACAAAAGAAATCACCCCATGCCTATGGAAGAAACTATTTTCTGTCTCTTTAACTCTCTCTCTCTCTCTCTCTCTCTCTTTCTCTTTCTCTGTACACATCACTTAAAACGGATTTGGTTCTCCGGCTGAGCTCACGGCAGAGCAACAACAACTTCAATCACCAATTCATGTCCTGTTGCAAGTTCGCAATCTTCCATTTTTATGCCTGAACAGGAGATAACAAGATGAGCATGTTGATAAAAGAAAAAACCCCAAGCTTCTGGATATATGATGAATTGATGATAGTCCTGAAAGTGAGTTTATTCGCCTTACTCTGAAAGGCTGATGAGCAAGTGGTTTTGATTTACTAATAAGCTTGAGAGAGAGAGAGAGAGAGAGAGAGAGAGAGAGAGAGAGAGAGAGAGAGTTACTAACCAAAAGGAGTCTTTCTTCTCCTGTTCCAGTAGCTCTTCGAAGGAGATATCTGAAACTTCATCTTGACTGCCTAACTCTGTACTCGATTTTTCTTTGAGTTCCATGGAAGCGCTTATCTCAAGAACCTACAGTATCAGACAGATGGGTTTAACTATAGTTGAGCAAAAAAAAGAAACCAGAATACCAAGGAAAGTTTGAATTGTGTGCCAACAGATTCCATTACAAAAGTTTACACAGACAAGACTCTACTGGTCTATCAGACAACAACAGTTATAAGATCTTGAAGTTATGTACACAATCTACAGACCAAGTGAACGAGTTTGGCTTTACCTTTTTGTATGCAGGTGAAAGTTTTAGCTGTTGTTGGAGCCAGTTATATACAAGTGCATCTTCTTCTACTCTTTTTTGTTCCATCTCCAGCTTGTAGATCTGTTGAGACACAAACATTACTTTCTACCTGAAGGCAGCATACATGAAGAAAAAAACAGGCAAGAACTGATGAAGCTAACATGCACCTGTTGACGAAGTCGGTCAAAGGATGATCTATCAGCCTTGAACAGAAGAGCTTTTGTTATTGAAAACTTACGCTTGATCACCTCCGACCTAAAATATAAAACAATCAGGCTTAAATTATTGTCACCGGGATGAAACAGGTAGGAGGCACTTGAACAACCAACATGGCACCATCAGATGTAAAATTTAGGATGAAGCATAGAGAACAAAGCAGCAAACATTTGTTTCTTGAGGTGTCAACAGCATATGAAAATCTATAATCTCTCAATAACATATTTCCCAAAGCGAACACTCAGTGAAGATACGTTAATCGTACAAGAAACAATATTGTGTCCTCAAAATGTAGGAAGAACAAAATGACAAGGATCAGAAATGGATACATGATATCCTCTTATGGAAGTGTTAACTTACTTGTTCTGTAATTCATTTTTGGCTTCTATCAAACAGTTAGCAAACTCCCCAACCTGCAGAACCCAAAAGGAACATCAATCTAAACTGATAAATCATTCGGATAGATCATAAGGAAGCAAGCTGATAAGAAACCCCCCCCCCCCCAGCTCAAACGTCCTGTTGCTCATCAACTCAAGTAGTATATGATATTGAACTAACTAACACCACCACCAAGCTAAAACCACAGAGGTTTTAGATGCTGAATAAGCCTATTTCTTTAGAAAAGTCAGAGTCTTAGCAGATATTGATGCACTATACGTTGATCTAAGGTTCAAATTCACGACTTGTAGTTCCCAATCTCTATAAAGTTATAACCTTTAGCAGCAAACCTGAGCCAAGGTCAATCCTTTAGCACTATTGCACTTGACAAGATGATCGTATTGCTGCTTGATCTTCCTCTGCGTTGCGCTGCTCGACGATGTAAACGGATACAAGCAAACAAACTCCGGTTTAGCTTCCGGATTCGAAACCAACCCATCGCCGCCGGATTCATCATCATTCCCACCTCCACTGACCTCCGTCTTCTTCTTCTTACCTCTCTTCTTCCTCTTCTTCTTAACAGACACTCCCTCATCACCATCCCAATCCGACTCCTCCTTCTTATCGCAGAGCAGTAACTCGTAAAGACGCGATTTTGCTAAACGGGTCTCGTTATCTTCACCGGTTTGGTAATGGGTTGCGTCTGAAATCTCCGATGGTTCGACTTTGGTTTTGGATTCGGATAAGAGCGTCTGGCTGGAGACAGCAGCTCTGCGGCGGGAAGCTTTGAGGAGGAAGTAGGTAGCGGAGATGAATGAGAAGAGGGAGAGAGAGAGGAGACATGAGAAGAGGAAGGAGTGCATCAGAGGGCTTAGTGAAGATGCTGTGGTTTCGATTTGTGTGAAATGCGGAGCCGCCATTAACGTGCTTCGTACATCACAGGGGGAAGGGAAAGAGATAAAGAGAAAGCGACGACGGGACTTTTTATTCTTTTAGTATCTTAAGATATTTTTATGGAAAAATTTCTACTCCCTCCGTTTTCATATAGTAAGTTGTTTTAGTAAAAAATGTTTGTTTCCCAATAAGAAGTTTTCAGATTTCAATGTAGTTTTTACATTTACTGGATATTGTCTAACCAATTAAATAATATTAGTTTTTTTATAATTAATTGAATTTATTAATTTAATGTCATTTTAAAAAAAAAAATTTTTTTTTAATATTCGTGATTTTATCTAAAACTACTTACAATATGAAACGGAGGGAATACTATTTTGGACTTCAACTTCTTTTTTTGCATTAATATGGTGTTGAATTAATGAGATTATAGTTGTATTTCTTTGCTATACTTATTTTATGAGATTATAGTTCTATTTTTAATCTTCATAGAAAAAAATATTGATACAATATCATTGACTAACAACAAGAAAATTTGGTTAAAAATAATGGTTTAGTGGATACAAAGCAAACACCAATTAATAAAGAGTTTTTATTTATAGTAATTGATAGAACGCTAAATTTATATATATACATATAGTAGGTTCAATTTTTATTTATTTGTTAAAAATAAATTAATATACGGTTTACGATAAAATATTAACAATACAGTAATGTTATAATGTTATTTGTTATAATTAACTGGTATTAATATTGATATTTCTTAGTCAAAAAAGTATCTGGTATTTCAGTTTTTATGTTTTCAATTTGTATGTTTAACATATACAAAGAGAATTCTGTTTTGGGATCAGATTAATTCAATTTAACTAGTGTGAATAGTTTTATTTGTTTGCCAAGTTATTTTTTATAATGTAGATTAATGTCTAAAACTATATATATTAGTAATGTTCCAAAAACAAATGTTTGTTATTGCAGTCCTCTAGGCTAAAAAAAAAAGACAGTAACAAAGACTACAGATATTCTCTTCTTAATGATCTTTATTACATATAATATCTATTAAACAATCAACCAAGTCGTTGTAGTATAGTGGTAAGTATTCCCGCCTGTCACGCGGGTGACCCGGGTTCGATCCCCGGCAACGGCGCATTATTTTTTTACAAAGAATTTGAAAAATAAATAAATTATTAGAGAAAAAACTATGGCTTCGCCCGGGTTCGAACCGGAGACCTTCAGTGTGTTAGACTGACGTGATAACCAACTACACCACGAAACCTTGGTGCTTGTTAGAGCAACAAAGATGTATTTATAGGTCAAAAGTTTAAGAAGCATTCTAAGGCTCAGGGCTTGGCCGGCCCATTTAATACATGTAAAACCCTGGTTCTGATTTTTTTATATGCTGAAGAGTTACGAGCCCTGTAAGGATTGGGTTTATTTCTTTTGAGGAAACGACACGATGTGTTGAAAGAGTAACTTCACGACGGAGGCTCGACAACATAGCCCTTCACGACGGAGCCCTGTATCATTCGCCACGAACTCCGCGATTTCCAGGTAACCAGTTTCTTCAATTTCAGGGTTGTGAATTTTTGGGATTGTTTGGTTTATACAGCTCTCAAGGTTTGCTTTCGATTTGTGTCATCTTGTTGACTGGGCAATTGAATATGCATGGTTCCAGTGTCTAGTAAGCAGCTGCGTGGTAGAAAAGATGTCAACTTTTTGATTGGTTGTCCGTGGAATTTATGTAGATAGTGAAGCTTGAGGGAAGTAAAGTCCAAAAGAGAGTTCCTTTTTTTGGTTGGGGATCATTGAATTTTCGAAAGGATGGAAGATAAGGGAAAAGGTCTGGTGGGAGAAGATGAGGAAAACTCGTTTTCTGTGTTAGAAGGGGGTCCTAGCAATATGGAAGTAGACGGTGGTGATGGTAGTGGTGATAACTTTGATGATGAAGACGAAAACAGTGATGAAGGAGGCCAGGTAGATGATGATGATGAGGATGAGGATGATGATGAGGGAGAAGAAGGAGATGAGTCTGAAGCTGTAAGTGGAATTCCTACCACATTCGAACGCTATGAATATGAGGCTCTGGCTGAGAAGAAACGCAAAGCACTTGCTGATTCTCAACGGTTAAGTTTTCACTATCCTTTTGTTTTTCTATGTGGGTATAATGTTCAAGATGCATTGGCAGTAGCTTTGAGCCACTTGAGTTTCTGAGATTTGACTATTCTGTGAATATATTAGTTTTAATTCCTCTCGTTGTGTCTTTCTTACTTCACTTTGCTCGAATACTCGTACCCATAAGTTTTATATAATGCTTTACACTTTTGAATGTACTTCAAAATCCCATTCAAGTAGCTTTCATTGGATTTGTTGGCCAAGTACTCCCCCTTGTTGTCCAACATACCTCTTAAGTTGAATATTTTTTTGTGAATGTGACAGTGATGGTTCAGAAAAGAGAGGCAAGTTTGATGCTATTAACATCCCGATTAGCACCTCAGGCGAGAAGGGATTCATGGACCTCTTCTTTACTGGCCGCCGACGAAGGAAAAGGAAGGTGCGTTTTCATAGGACAGCTTCTTTTTTAATATTTCACGAGTCAACTTGTATTACACTGTGTCTTTAGTCCGTCTCTTGCACCAAGAACTTTGACCTTTTGTCTATTATTTAGCATTAACTCTTTTTTTTTTTAAAGTACTTGAACTGCATGTTTGTTCTTGAACCTCATTGGAATCCCTCCTGCTTCGCTTGTGCATTCTCTTGTGCTACACTCCACGAGATTATATGACTGGACAGTCCTATTCATATCAAGCTAGCCACTCTGCATATGCTTACTTTAAAAAAAATATGTATATACTTCTGCAGAATAAAAAAAGGGGTAGACGACAGGGGTCAAAGAAAGATGTTTCACCTGAGATTCGTAAGAGGTTGAATGAGGCTCTTTTTCTTCACGCGGATGATAAAGACAGTGAGGTAGGTAATCCAGATGAAGTGTTTATTTCCTGATAAAGTAAACTGTTTCTCTACCACAATATCGGTTTGGACTATTATATTTCAGAAACTGCTGTTTTTTTCTTCTAAATAGTGTGTATCGTTTTATTTATATTTATGGACTGATCCAGCTTTATGTTGTTTTACTCTCTTCCAGGCTTTACCTATTTTATTAGACGTTATTAAGCAAGCACCAACCTTCGATAAAGCGTATTATTCCCTGTTTCTTGTATCTGAGAAACTTGGTAAGTCCGACTCATTGTCTACTGAAACATTGAAGATTGCTGCAACTATAAATGGTCCAAAATCACCTTTTTGGAAGTTGCTTTACGAGAGGGCCAAGTAAGTTCTCTTTGTTCATGAATCATCTTGTACAGTAAAAATGGAAAAAAAAATTATACTACTATATGCTTGCAAGTAATTAAGTAGCAATAATTTAATGTTCATATGGAAAAAGAGTAGAACGAAAACGCAGGGAGCAGGCAGGGAAGCTGTTTTGTTTACTGTATAGAATTTGTTTTTGACAGTGCCAAGCTAACTAACAAAATTAATTGATTTCAGGGAACAAGGGGACATGTTGTTAGCGAGGAATTATGCGTCCAAAGCAGTACAAGCTGATCCAGAGTTTATCCCTTTGAAATATGAATATGCAGACCTCTGCCTAAATGCTGGAAAATATAAAGAAGCTGCTGAAACCTTTGAGCAAATATTTCGTCGGTGTCCTGAGAAAATTGAGACACTCAAGTGGGGGACAAAGGTATAGATGCTGAATGAGTTGAATTTTTTCTCTCGTTGCTAATCTCTGTGATTTAGTTTCTCTACCCAGAAAAAGACAAATGGTTATGCCAATTTTATGAACTTCTTCTTGGGGTTTTCAGTATTTTCTAAAATCTGGCGAGGGTGAACGAGCAGCAGGCATCTTAGAGGATCACATAAAATCTCATCCATCTGAAGTGGGGCCCGATGTCTTGGATCTACTGGCTTCTGTTTTGATGCAAATTAATGCGTATGATAGAGCTCTTAAGTATATTCATGATGTGCGCCAAATTTACAATATAGGAAAAGAACTGCCTTCCAGCTTAAAAATCAGACAAGCCATCTGTCATGTTCGCCTCAAAGAAATGGAGCAAGCAGAGGTTTGTGTATCTTACATTATAAACCTGCTAATCTCCAATGATTGCTTTAAAGCTATACCCTCTTCTAATTGTTTAATAGGATATATAACAAGATTTGGGAAAAATGCGATTTCATATAGATCTACTAAAAGAGAATGTGGCCTTACTAAGTATAATAAAAAAAAATGCATTGGTCCTTGTCATTTTTATTACTTTGTATTTTCTTCTCAAGTTCATGTCTCGCTTTTTTACACCATGTGAAGTATGTCAGTTCTGTTATGTTATGATCTTTAATATGATTTGTGGTCTCTTATATAGGGGGGGTTTCTCTTTTCAAAAAGTTGATGCACCCTCCCTTGTGAATGATGTTCCTTGCCGTATCTTCAGATTGTTTTAAGTATTCTACCAAGGGAGGCTGTATCTGAACATCCAGAGCTCATCATCAATTTGGCTGATGAGCTAACAAACATCGAGAATTTTCATTCTGCTCTCAAATACTATTTGTTGGCAATCAATGACACTGTGAATGTGAGTCGATGAGCAGTTATACTCGTTTTTTTCTTCTCTAACAACTTTTGCTTCCTCCCTTAGGTAACTAGTTGTGGTTTTCCTTGTAGAATGGCTATCTGTTTGTGAAAGTTGCTCGCTGTTATATGTCGTTGGAAAAACGAGAACAGGCCATCATTTTCTATTACAAAGGTACTTTCTTAATTTATTTAGTAAGAGGTTAATTGTATGGAACAATTTGTGACGACTTCTGAACTCAGATCTTTTATGATGTTTTTTCATGGCTTGCAAATTAAAATCTTATTGTCTATTGTATTTTCGGTTTCTCGGTAGCTTTTTTCCATTTGATGCTAACTGAAAATCCCTCAGCTTTGAATGAACTCAGTGATCCAATTGATGCTCGCATAACTCTGGCTTCACTTCTTCTGGAAGATGGCAAACGAGATGAAGCTATATCAGTGATCTCTCCTCCGGAAAATCCAGGTCAGCAGAAAAAAATCATTCTCTCTGCGGGTGCATAGCTTACCTGCGCCCATGTTACACTACCTTATTAAATATCACTTTGACAGATTTGATGCTAAACTTTGTACAAGTAATGATTTGTGTTATCTTTCCAATGTGGAATTCACACCCTTCTTTTTTCTTCCAAATGTTAGTTTTTCGTCTCACATGCAACTATTTTGTCATATGATATAAGATTGCTAACGATGGTTCTTTTCTCTAAGTGTAGATCTTGATACTACTAAACAGAAGGCATGGTGGAAGAAAAGAAAGATCAGGATGCATCTTTGTCAGATCTATCATTCAGAGGGGATGCTTGAGGAATTTGCCAATACAGCACTGCAGTTGGTTCTTAAGTGGGTTTGGCGGCGGACGGTAAGAGCTCTGTATTTAAGTGTCATATAATAAAACTGCTTCTTGAAGAAAAATGTACTTGGACCCATATGAACATCCAGCATTTCGTTAGGGTTCTTTCATTTAAACATCAGCAGAATCTTGAAATATTTTGTATGCTGGCGTCTTACTCTGGTCTTGCATTCGGCCTCATGAAACTTTTAGGTCAAAGGAAAAAGAAAACGGTCAGTTCTTTCGGAGCTTCAAAGAAATAAAAAACGCCGACGTCCTAGAGATGCTCAAGCTTCCGAGTGAGTATAAAAAAACATATCCAGCATAATCTTTAAGCCTTACCGTTTCTGTCTGCACATAATTAGTAACCTTTGTTCCAAAACATGTTGAGCTAGGTTGAGAGGGGGCCCCAAAAAGTGGCGCAAAATCAGGGCAACGTTAAATGAAACAAAAAGAATCAGAGAACGGGCTGCTATTAAAGCTCATAACGAAGATATGTGCAGTGAATCTGAGGTATCTATCTATGTGCACCCAGTTTTACCTTCGCTTGTTACCTGATAAAAACTTGTACGACTAGACTTTGTGTTTCAACCTACCCAAATTTAGTTACTCATCGTGGGTGACAACATGCCTGGCGGTTATGTCTTCTTTGTTTTAATTACTTGAAATGCTTTTGCCTTTTATGTTGCCCGGGTTTATACTTTGACTTTTCTACTCAGGAAGAAGCTATGAAGGATGAAGAGTATCACCGTCTCTTTGTTGATGTAATTGACCGTTTTCCCTTCTACATTTTGTATATTTTTTCTATTACATATGATTTTTCATCCGTATGACCGTATAACTTCCTTGATGCGGGCTTCCTTTATGTTTGTCATGACTCTTTCAATTGCATGTTTTGTAGTTGTGCAAGGCACTGGCTTCCCTGCAAAGATACTGGGAAGCTCTGGAGATAGTTAACCTAGCCCGTAGATTGGACGCCAAAATGCTTCCCGTTGAGATAAAAAAGGAGCTTCGGTCACTTGGAGCTAGTAATCTCCTACCCCAACCTCTGATATCCATTTTAGTCAAGACTTATAGATAAGTCTTCGTCTTGAGATTTTCCTGCTGGGTTTATGGTTAACTACGCTTTCTTCTTTTGATGTTTACAGAAATATCGTGTGATACTATGGATCCAAAGCAGTGGTTTGACTGTGTAAGATCTGTCATTCAGCAACATCCATATCGTTTGAATGCTTGGAACTGCTATTACAAAGTCATTTCAAGGTATACAGAGCGGCATTGAATTTCGCTTGGAGAGTACTGTCGATCTGGTTCTGTTTGCAGTAAGAGTATCGTATTATTATGTGCAGACTAGGGAAAAGAGCATCAAGTGAAGCTAAGTTCATGCATCACTTAAGAAGCAAGCACAGAGATTGCATCCCGCCTATTCTGATAGCTGGTCATCATTTCACCGTGACAAGCCGACATCAAGATGCTGCAAGAGAATACCTTGAAGCATATAAACTAATGCCAGATAGCCCTTTAATCAACCTCTGCGTAGGTAAGCATGTATCTACATTGTTCTATCCTCCGCTTTTTCACGAGTTAGCTAATCATTTACATTAATTATCATCTTTTTCTATCTTCTTTTTTTCAGGAGCTGCTTTAATCAACTTAGCCCTTGGTTTCCGACTAAAGAACCGGCATGAGTGTCTTGCTCAAGGCTTTGCGTTTCTATACAACAATATAAGAATCTGCAGTAACAGTCAAGAGGCTTTGTATAACGTTGCTCGGGCGTATCATCACGTAGGTCTTGTGACTCTTGCTGCTTCGTACTACGAGAAGGTTTTAGAGGTTTACGAGAAAGAATATCCAATGCCGAAACTCCCAAACGAAGATCCAAATGTTGCAGAAGAGCGTAGACCTGTTAACTGTGACCTACGCAAAGAGGCTGCACACAATCTGCATTTGATCTATAAGCACAGTGGAGCATTTGATCTCGCGAGGCAGGTCTTAAAGGATCACTGCACTTTCTAAGTCTCGTTTATCTTGTAAACTCTACAACCAACTGTTATTATTGTCTTAAGGTTGTTTAATTACTTTTACTTTCAACTTTCAACTTAATAAAATGTTTTACTGTTAAATAAAATGTTAACAGTTTCAACTATTATTAATATACTAGGTGATTACCCGCGCGCATGCGCGGGGTGAAATTTATATATTAATAATCATTAAATATTAACTTTGATCGTCCAACCATGTCATAACTCTTCAAACGTATAATCATGGACCGTCAATATAAGGTTGATTATAGGGTCATGTTTGTTGATATTTTTTAAACCTATTAAATTTACATCGAACTTCAATGATATTATCTCAATGTTATAATTCACTATCTCACTTCGATACAAAGAATTGTATTTTTGAAATGATATAATTAAATAACATTTGAGATCCGTACTTGCGCGGAATATATATTAATTATGTATACAAAATATTTATAAATATTATTATTTATTTGTGTTAATTTACATATTATACAATTTTAAAATATATTGAATAATTGAAGAGCGAGTAACTATTACATATATAATTAAATTCGAATAAGAACATAAATAAAAAATAATCTCTCTTTTTATTTACAATAATTTTTGTTGATAAAAATTAAAACAAATCATTTATTTATTGTATATAATACATAAGTAAAATTAAATGATATTGACATAGATATATAATATATTTTAATATGAATATTTATTTATTGAAACTTGTTACTCATATGATTGTATTAACATTTTATATTTGCTGTAACAAAAATATTATTCTTACTAATATGAATATTTATTAACTGAGGCTTCCAACTCAATGTAAATTTTGAAATTAATATTTTATGTATTTTATATATGATATATATATTAATTTAAATGATATTGAAATATATATATATATATATATATATATATATTTATTTCAATATCATTTAAGGACAAACATTGAAAGTGTTGACTTGGAGACGAAAGGAAATTAGGGTTTTGGTTGTTCTTAAATTTTTTTGAATTTCCACGGGTGATTTCTTCTTTAATCTAAAATATTTATGCTTACGATAGCGTTTCTATTAACTCACATTTTTTTGTCTTTGTTTTAATTTCGCGCAAGCGAAATGCATGAGCTTCGATTCACTGAGAAAAGATTTTGATTGTAATACATCAACAGAGATCCGCACAGTATGTGAGAGGCACATTATTTATATAAATCATTTTACACGTTATTATTTATATTTTGTTCATTATGTATTATGAAATAATAAATGAATTAAATAAATGATAAGCAAATAAATATTATGTATATAACTAAACTGCAGTAAGCACATAAATTAAATAAATCATTTATTTATATTATATGATACATAATTAAATTTAAATGATATTGATATAGATATATAATATCTTTTAATATAAATATTTAATTGAAACTTCTTAACTCCTATTCATATGATTTTATCAAAATTAGTATATTTGTTGTAACGAAAATTTTAAACATTAAACACAATGAGAAAACTTTTATAGTTTTAGTAATTAATAAATATTTTAATAATTAATGTGAATTTCAAAATTAAAATCTCCAGATCGCAATATCTTTTCAATGAAATTTCAAAATTAACATGTATGTATTTTTATTTGATATATATTTTAATTTTTAAAAAATTAAATTATATATATAATATGAATATATATTAAATGATACTTCATATTTATATAGCATGTATGATTTTTTGATCATTTGTATTTTTTTTAACAAAAAAGGTAAAAACATTGTTCACAAATTTTCATTGTAAAACTTTTAATAGTTTTATTAATTTATAATCATTTTACAAATTCAAAATATAACATATAAGAAAAAAATCTAGATTTTATATTATATAATTAATGTGATTGTTTTATTTTTAATAATATAAATTAAAAATGATGGAGGATACAAAAACTATTATCAAATATTTATTATTAAAATAATTAATTTCATATATATGTTATTATATTAGATAATTTCGTAGCTTTTATTTAAGAAAATAATGAAGAATATTTTTATGCATTACTAATCAATTTGATAGTTTTAATAAAAATATAATTTATATTTAGATATACAAATTTACTTTTAAGAAATCTGAGAATAATTCTTAAAATATATAATAACACGTGGTCACACTTAAATGTTATAACCTTCAAAAATAAAAACATTGTTCCAAGAAAATTTCATTGTAAGAATTTTAACTGTTTTAGTAATTTATAATCGTTTTTGAAAAAATCAAAATATAATATATAAAAAAAATCTAGATTTTTATTACATGGTTAATATGATTATTTAATATTTTTAATAACAAAAATTAAACAAAATGATGAAGGATACAAAAAATATTATCAAATCTTTATTATTCAAAACATTAATTATCATATATATGTTAATCATATTAGGTAATTCCGTAGCTTTTATTTAAGGAAAGAATGTAAAGTATCCTTTTATGCACTACTAATCAATACGAAGTTAATTTAATAAAAGTATAATCTATATTTAGATGGACCAACTTTTTTCTAAGGATTTTGAAAGTCATTCTGGTGATGACACGTGGCTACACTTATAAGTTGTAATGCTGCAGGATTAATATATAGGGGATATGTCCATCAGTAAAACATCATAATTATCATACCATCCTTCGTCACATTCAATTGTTTGTTATTGTCAAATAACAATGCTAGATGTATTCAAAGTTTCAAGTTGGAGGAGTGGTGGCCATAAGTGATCCATGCATGTTCATTTGTTGATTGTTCAATAATGGAAGGGGAAAAAAAAAGTAACTGGGCAAGTCTCAGCTCTTTCTGGCCTGGCCTTTCATGACTTGCAGTTTTCTCCTCGTCGTTCTCTTCTTACTATATACAGTACAGTCCCATGTGGTATGTTTTCACTGGATATCACCTCTTTTCACTTTTATAAATTGAGACAGTGCCAACGTGGTCTGTTCTAGCTCCCGTGGCACCTTTCACCTGTCGTTTTATTACTAGACACTTGTGTATTTATTTTTTTTGTGGGTTTTACGTGCTATAACTTTTTTTCTTTACGTGACATTTCATCTACTAAAGACGACCATCAATTATGATCACTGATCAGCAAGCCATTCCAGTTCATGAGATTGTAAGTTATAAACAATGAATAATGATACTATGGTCACTGTAATAACAAATCAGTTTGCGAATTGCATATAAAATCAAAACTATGTTTGCAAAATGAACTCTAACAGTTGTGTAGGGAAGAATCAGTCATCGCTCTCACTATTTCTTCCTCTGTTTCAGTTAATATGTCGAGAAAAAATTCAGTTTCAAAATAAGTGGTCGTTTATAATTTCAATAAAGAATTTATTAATTTTATATGTTTTTTTTATTGGTTAAAATGTGGTTAGGTGTATAAATAATTATGTTTTTATCTAGAAAATATGTAAAACGAAATGTTTTCTTAATATGTGTGTATAAATCCAAAACGACAAAAAAAATAAAATGGAGGTAATAGTATTTTTACGGCATCTTAATCATATTTCACATTTTTGGTATAAAATAAAATAAAAAACTCTATATAACCTCTCCATTATACATCTTTCTCTTCAGATATCACAACACATCACACTGGCAGCAAAAACTATCACTCTCCCGTATTAACATGACAACAATATACGGTACAAATCCAACGGCAGCTAACGACCTAGCCCCAAAACTCGAGTACATCACACGCACCAACAACCACCACCACCACGTAAGACCCGGCCTAGCCACACGCCGTCCATGGAAGCAAATGCTCGACCTACGCTCCTTCCACTTCCCACGTAAAGTAGCCTCAGTGATCACCAGAATCAAAACCAACATCGTCTACTTCCAAACCAACTACACCATCCTCGTCCTCTTCTCCGTGTTTCTCAGTCTGATCTGGAAACCCTTCGCCCTTCTAATCCTACTAGCCCTGATCGGTGCGTGGCTATTCCTGTACTTCCTCCGTGACGAACCGCTCACTGTATTCGACCACGAGATCGACCACCGTGTTGTTCTTATTGTTATGTCTGTTCTTACTCTCTCGATCCTTTTCTTAACTGATGCAAAGCTCAATATTGCCGTGGCCGTTGTGGCAGGCGTGGCGGTTGTATTGTTACATGCAGCTGTTAGAAAAACAGAAGACATGTACCAAAATGAAGATGAAACCAGTCCTTTACTTCCCCAAGTATAAAACGATCTTCATTTGCTAGACTATTTCACATTCATGGTTACGATTGTTTATTTGCGTTACGTATTTTCAAATCTATCGTCACTAAAATCTTTTAGTTACCATTGTTTATTAGCTTTTATTGTTTGTTTGTTTTTTATTCTATGTTCTGATGAGTAGAATACTTTTTCTTAAACTATGACTAGATATTAAAACGAGGAAAATGTAAAGCTTCAGCGGTCCTGCCACTAGGCTACCACACTCGGTCATTCCCATATACAGTCGTACATTAAACAAGTGACTGAAAAAAAAAATAACATTTAGTGATATAGTTAGCCAAACTAATTTTTAAAAATCTTTTAACATACATTACTATATACCGAGATGTTCTAGAAACACAACAAAACAATAGTGTCTCATATTGAATATTCGTCCTAGTAATATTCATTTCAAAAATATAGATTTTCTCTATAACCACTAAACCATAGCGCCTGTATTGTTGGATACGATTTGAACCATGAGCTTTGATTAACCGACAAAACTTGCGAAGGCTAGCTACAAACTTGAATACTTTATGTAATAGGTGAGTCTATTAAGATTCCGACGCAAGGCCCGTTAAGCTTTCAAGAGAGTTACATCAATACGAATCCAAAACAATACACGTACGTGCATGAATCATTCAACTTTAGGCATCTTATACAAAGATTCTCGAGTACATGAAGAGTATAATACTAGATTCGAAACAAAAAAAAATCTTAGATTCTCTGTTCTCTTCATCAATCACTTAACGAGATTAAGGGGAACTTGAAGAGCAAGAGGAACCAAAGGCTCGTGCCCAACAGATATCTTGTAATGATCAGACCTAAACATCTTCTCCTTTTCTTCCTCTTCATTTGAAGATGATATAATCTCGTTGATTATCCCCATCAATATTCTCTCCATAGCTTCACCGTCGGTCCAGTCTCTAACCGTAGCCTTAACCAAGGACGGGTTTTGACTAATCAAATCCCAAACCGGGAAATTCTTCCTTGGCATCATGTAATCTTCAGCTTTGAGTCTAAGACTCGGACAGTAATCACCAGCACCATCTCCAAGATATATCATCTTCATCTTACTTCCTTCTTTTGTAAAAGACGCTTGAATCCTCTCAAGTATCAAACCCTATTAATATGTTTTCAAAGAACCATTATTAAACCCTAGAAACACACACAAGTAAATCCGTATGGATTCAACACACGACATGGGTTGAACGTAGCATACAAAAGATTCAAATATTAATTGTATTAGTGCATGTAAGAGAGTAGTACGTAGAGTATACCTTGCACATGTTAGGAGGGCAAAGAGAGCAACCGTGTGGAGATTTGGTCATGGAGTCTTGGTAAGGAGAGATTCTTAACCTTCCTTGTTCATCTACAAGTCCAGGGTTTGTATTAATCTCAGAGAAATACTCACGAATCCCGAGATGTTCAAGGGTCGTTTCGATGAATAACGTGTTCGCGTCGCTCACTATTCTCAGCTCGCACCTGGAAAGTATTACCAAACCGTATGAATGATCTTTTCTTGAATCAAAGTCTAACCAAACAAAATTAAACTTTGGAATTACCCTAAAGCATGAGCGGCTTTGATGGCAAGGATGACACGTGGATGAATAGGGATTCTTTTCAAGACTTGTTTAATTTCTTCAATCGTTTTTCCATGATCATGAACCTCCTTCATCATCCGAACCTGTTATGTATAAAAAAACAATAAAGCTTTAGGGATTCTCTCAAAATTTTGGAAAGAAGATGGAGTTAAACAAACCATGAGAGAGTTCAAAGGCATAGTGGGGAGAAGCTGGTCGAACAAATCAGTGAAGCCAAGCTCATCCACGACCCAATTATCGCTGTCCACGTCAATGATCGTCTTGTCGAAATCAAATACGATGACAACGTTGTTCTTGTTAGCCATTGTACGAGAAAGCTGAAAAGGAATATTGTGGAGAGCCTTAATGTATTTAATGTATGTTTGTTGTGGAATATTGCGGAGATGAGTGTGATTTATATAAAAGTGGAAGAGAGATACGAATAGGGTTTTTTCTCGGGAAGATGCCTTTCGAATATTACTTTGCGCGTATGCGAATAATAAGAGTAAAAATTTGGGGTCTTGTTTTTTATTAGTCGTTGGATTTGATGACGTTTAATGTTAAATATTGACTAGGTGTGCTGATCCGACGGTGGTGACGGCTCTTGGTTTATTTTGTGAGGTATTTGTTATTTTTAGATTGGCTTGTTACAAGTTTCCTTTTATGTGAGATTTAGGCAGTTGAGAAGACACGGTAATTGTTGACATGAAGAAATCATGGATCCCTAAAACATGGTTCCCTAAATCATGGACCTTGTTTATGGGAGCTCATGAATTCATGGACCTTGTTTATGGGAGCTCATGAATTCATGGACCTTGTTTATGGAAGATGTCTTTTGTATTCTCTATATATTACAATGTATTTGCAAAGAAATTAATCAAGGAAATAAGTTTCTCTCCTTCTTAGTCTCTTGTCACACAAACTATTTGTTCTTATTTGTTCTTGAGTGTTCTTGAGTGTTCATACTCTTTCTCTTCATAAATCATCAATTCTAACATGGTATCAGAGCTTTAAGCTCCTACTTCATTCCGCAAACCTTTTCTATATTTCTCTTTTCATTCAGCAAAGCTTTTATGTTATTCTCATTCCGCAAATCATAAAAATGGAGAAGAAAAACATAATTTCCGTGACCCTTGAGGGTCCTAATTATCTATCATGGTCAAGAGTGGCCAGAATCACCTTGGGATGTCATGGACTTTGGGACAGCCATATCATGAAGGCTGGAACTTCAAAGAGGATGGCTGAAGAAGATAAATACGTGAACAACCACAACCAATGGGTTCAAGAAGACCAGCAAGCTCTGGCTCTCATCTGTAACTCCTTGTCAAAACCAATCATGAAGATCAATTCTCACATCAAAACCGCCAAGAGACTTTGGGAGAGTCTTCAAACCGCTTATGGGTGTTTATGGGAGAGTCTCCAAACCATCTATGAGAACGACCGGTTCCTCAGCTTTCTCCTACACCTAGACTCATCATTCAACACACTGATACATAATTTCTTTACTGGAAGAAAGATTCCATGCCTAGATGATGGTGATCCTCTCAAAAGCCAGCCGGATAAATGTAAACCCAAGGAGCAGCAAGCAATTCAAGGGAGAACCATGTATTCTGCTCACATGAGTGATTCAACTGAAGACATGTGGAGAAATCAAGCTGGTACGACCTCATCTGATGGTTTTGTGACCAGAAAAGACGCCAATTCCTTTATCTGGAGCACTGTCTTGGCTCTCATTGCTTCCAAGAAGGCTGGTACACATTCTCTTGACTCTAAACCTATCATAATAGATTCAGGAGCAAGCCATCACATGATTTGTGATAGGAACTTGATTAGTAATATCCAGCCTGCCGTAGGGAATGTAGTCATAGCAAATGGTGATAAGGTGAAAATAGAAGGGATAGGGAACCTTAGAGTGTTTGATAAGGAATCTACTGCCTTGTATATACCTGGATTTTCATCTAACTTGTTATCAGTAAGAAGGGCTACGGTTGATTTGGGCTGCCAAGTTGTGTTCAGACCAGATGAAGTTGAGTTTCAAGACCTGAAGACAGGAAAGATCATTGGAAAAGGGCACAGCCATCAGCAGATGTATCATCTTGAGAGGAATATGGTGCCGGAATCATCTATGCCTCATTGCCTGGCTAGCACCGTTAATGGCGCTGAGAACACAATATGGCATGCCAGATTGGGACATCCCCATACAAGAGCTCTAAACCTGATATTCCCGGGAGTGGTGTCTAAGAATGAAGAATGTGAAGCCTGCATATTGGGGAAGCATTGTAGGACAGTCTTTCCACGGTCTGGCACCACCTATGAGAGATGCTTCGACTTGGTTCACTCTGATGTATGGACGGCTCCATGTGTGTCAAGGGAGAATCACAAATACTTTGTCACCTTCATTGATGAAAAATCCAAATACACCTGGTTGACACTGATTCAGTCCAAGGATAGGGTGCTAGACGCCTTCAAGAATTTCCAAGCTCATGTCTCCAACCACTTCAATGCCAAGCTGAAGATCCTCAGATCAGACAATGGTGGAGAATACACAAGTCATGCATTCAAACAGTACCTGGCTCAACATGGAATTATTCATCAAACAAGCTGTCCATATACTCCTCAACAAAACGGAGTTGCTGAAAGGAAGAACAGACACCTGATGGAGGTAGCCAGATCAATGATGTTCCACACCAACGTTCCAAAAAGATTCTGGAGTGATGCGGTGGTGGCTGCTACTTATCTGATCAATAGGACTCCAACTCAAGTCCTCAAAGATCTATCACCGTTTGAAGTCCTTAACCAGACCAAGCCGGCTTTGGACCACTTACGGGTGTTTGGATGTCTCTGCTTTGTGCTGATACCAGGGGAGCAGAGAAACAAACTGGATGCCAGGAGCACAAAAGCGATGTTCATTGGCTACTCTCCAACACAAAAGGGGTATAAGTGCTATGATCCAGTAGCCGGAAAAGTTTTAATATCAAGGGATGTGAAGTTTGTGGAAACAAAGGGATATTATGAGGAGAAGAATTGGGATGATCTGAGGGACTTACCACAATCAGAAAGAGCCACAAACCTCAGAATCATTTTGGAGAACTTCGGCATTGACATGTCTCCAGCAACTCAAGAAACAAGAAGGAATATCCCTGAAGCTACTGCACCTGTTCCAGAAGCTGTAGTTGAAGAAGATGTGATTAATGAAAATGAAGAAATTGCCCATCCTGACCCTGAAGGGGGGAATCAACAAGAAGCTCATGATCAGGATGAGACCAAATCAGAATCAGTTCCTGAGACTCAAGATCAAGTTCCAGAAGAAACAAATGAGGCAGCACCTGATCAGATACAGCCCTTACGAAGGAGCACAAGAATCAGGAAACCTAAAGTCTACTTCAATGCTAAAGCTGTGGCACATCCAGTGAGTGCAGTATGCTCGCTTGCTCAATATCCACAAGAACATCAAGTCTTCATTGGAGAATTGGATCAAGAGTACATCCCAAACACCTATGAAGAGGCAATGCAAGACAAAGAATGGAGAGAGTCTGTTGAAGAAGAGATCAATGCCATGATCAAGAACAACACCTGGTATGAGACTGAGCTTCCAAGAGGAAAGAAAGCCGTGACCAGCAGACTCTTGCATACCATCAAGTATCTTGCAAATGGAAATCCAGAAAGGAAGAAGACCAGACTGGTAGCAAGAGGATACACACAAGTATATGGAGAAGATTATCTAGACACGTTTGCACCAGTGGCAAAGCTTCATACAATTCGGATACTCATCTCATTGGCAGTGAACTTAGAGTGGGATCTTTGGCAAATGGATGTAAAGAATGCCTTCCTACAAGGTGAACTAGAAGATGAAGTGTACATGAGACCACCTCCGGGAATGGAAGAGATGGTAAAGCCAGGAAATGTCCTCAGACTCAGAAAGGCGATCTATGGCTTGAAGCAATCACCAAGAGCTTGGTACCACAAACTAAGCACTACATTGAATGGAAGAGGATTTGTGAAGTCTCAAGCGGATCACACACTCTTCACTCTCACCAGCAAGTCCGGGATTATTGTGATCCTAGTATATGTGGACGACATCATCATCACTGGTAGTGACAAGAAGGGGATCAGTGCCACCAAGACATTCCTCAAGGCCGCATTTGACATCAAGGATCTAGGTGAACTGAAGTACTTCCTCGGAATTGAGATGTGCAGATCAAAGGAGGGGTTGTTCATGTCCCAAAGAAAATATACTTTGAATATTCTAAAGGAGGCAGGAGATCTTGGAAGAAGACAAGCCAAGACACCACTTGAAGAAGGCTACAAGACATTGCGAGAGGGGGAGTATGAAGATACTCCATTTGAAGATGTCAAGCAATATAGGAGAATTGTTGGGAAGCTGATCTATCTAACCATTACCCGGCCAGATGTTTGTTTTGCAGTAAATCAGGTGAGCCAACACATGCAAAATCCCAAGGTCCATCACTGGAACATGGTGGAGAGAATCCTAAGATACTTAAGGGAGGCTCCGGGTCAAGGCGTATGGATGGCTTGCAACAGAAACACTGAGGTTGTTGGATATTGTGATGCAGATTGGGCTGGAGACAGAACAAACAGAAGATCAACTACCGGCTATTGCACATTCATTGGAGGAAATTTGGTTACATGGAAGAGTAAAAAGCAGAAGGTTGTGTCTTGCTCAAGTGCAGAAGCAGAGTACAGATCAATGAGGAAATTAACCAGTGAACTCATCTGGATAAAGGGTCTTCTAGGAGACTTGGGGATTGAGATCACCAACCCCATGACCATGCATTGTGACAACCAAGCCGCAATACACATTGCGTCCAATTCAGTCTTCCATGAGAGGACAAAACACATAGAAGTAGACTGCCACAAGGTGAGACAAGCAGTAGAGCAGCAAGTGATCCTCCCATGCTACACAAGGAGTGAAGATCAACTGGCGGACATCTTCACCAAGGCGGCCAGCAGCAAAGTTTGTGAGTCCATTCTTCCAAGACTAGGACTCATAAACCTTCCATGTCAGTGATCCTCTCACCATGGAGTGTTCTACTCTTTTTCCTTTGCTTGGTTTTTATCCCAAGTGGTTTTTTTTCAAGTAAAGGTTTTAATGAGGGAATACTTCATGGCTTTCCAAGCTTGACTTGTTCCATATGGTCAAGCTTGAGGGGGAGTGTTGACATGAAGAAATCATGGATCCCTAAAACATGGTTCCCTAAATCATGGACCTTGTTTATGGGAGCTCATGAATTCATGGACCTTGTTTATGGGAGCTCATGAATTCATGGACCTTGTTTATGGAAGATGTCTTTTGTATTCTCTATATATTACAATGTATTTGCAAAGAAATTAATCAAGGAAATAAGTTTCTCTCCTTCTTAGTCTCTTGTCACACAAACTATTTGTTCTTATTTGTTCTTGAGTGTTCTTGAGTGTTCATACTCTTTCTCTTCATAAATCATCAATTCTAACAGTAATGAGATTAAAGAATATTCAACCTTTTTTTTTAATAATCAACAAGTATTATATATCTATGGAAGAGATATAGCCTACGGATATTAAATATTTTTTGCATATTTAAATGAGTTTCAAAACATTATTTTATAACTATGTGGTCACACATGTTTAGTATTGTTGGCCTTTACAAAGAAAGCAAAGTCTACTTATGTTTATGCTATGCTTACATCACAGATATACAAATCCTCTTGAAATCAAATCATTCTTGCTGTCTCCATCAGATGCAAATCTCAACAAAACCCAAGATTATATATATTTATCTTTGGCTAATGAGAGTTTGATGGTTGCGTTTGCCAATGAATAAAAGTATAAAATAGACAAGTCGGTGACGTCTCGTCAGATGTGACTGGACATATATATATCTGAAAAAAAGTCAATACAAGGCCAACCCTTTGTTTAGATATATTGATCCAAGAGCAAAACTAAAAGAGCTACAGTACACATATATAGAGAAAATGGAGGATAAGACTTTGCCTTGAGACTTAAGCTATCCCCATGTTCTCATGAGCTATATGCGGAAGAGAAAATCTAGTTTGCTTCCATCGAGTAACTCTTCACAGAGGAGGGCACCACTAAGTCTCTTTGAGCAACAATGCTCGAGCTCTCTTATGCTCTTCTGAAACTGCTTCTTGCAGCTTCAGGTCTTCAGTGAGGAGATCCACAAAACTGCTGCTACATCTCCTGTTTTGAGTTAAGGATCATCAGCCTTCACAATCTGATACAAAACATAAGTCAATATCCATATTCCAGTTTCCATGGACCAATAGAGGAAAGATGTAACAAAAACATAACCATAACAAACATGTGTCGGAAGTGTTTCTAAATGTAACAGATAAGAAAAAACGGACCTTATGCTACCATGTCTGATCAAGAAGACGAATCAGAGTAAGTTTAAATCATTAGAGATGGTAGAATCTGAATAATAGCTATCAGGCCATGTATATAGAAAGTACAGAACCAGATCTTACAAGCCCTGCAAAAGAATACAAACAAGAGAATGAAACTTGTTACAAATCGAGATTGTAAGGGCTTAAGACAATGAAAAATCAAAATATCAGATATTCAATTTCAACCACCATCGTCGGACGACAAAACAGAGTTGCTACTATAGAGAATATTACCAGAAGTTTCTACAAATTCTTGCGGTGACGAAAGCTCAGTTTGAAAATTTGTCGATCGGAGTTCACAAGCTGAAGCAAGAACGAACGGCAGACTGTTAGAAAAAAAAGGGTGGAGGGAAATTGAAAACGTCGTCGATACTATTTACAAGTAGACCCTTTTAGTTCATAAAACTTTTTACATTGACTCTATATTTATAATTTGTTTCATACACGTTTGAAGGACGGTGGAGGGAGTTTGAATTTCCTCGAAATGACGTCGTTTTACATGTCAGTGTTACAAATAAAAAAAAAAAAAAAAAGTTCCATAACATGTCAAATATGGGCACTATACTTCAATTTATCTAATAAATCATTCATAATGAAAAACAAATTCAAATTTTCTCTCTATTTTTCACCAAGGATGTCAATAAAAGAAAAATCAAGATAGCAAGAAAGGAAATACAAATGCAAGGATAGAATAAGGTAGCAAGTAGGTTAGCAAAACAAAAATTAAACTAAAAATCAAGCAAGTAAAGAAAATATGAATAAATAAGACAAAGAAAGTCTACAACTATTGTATGCATAATGTATATATATATATATATATATTATCATGTTGGTATGAATATACTGTGTATGTATGATTATGTTTTGAAAACAGTTGATCATGTACAAGAAAATGGTTAAAGAGGACATATCTGATCAAAGAAAAAAAACGTTCAAAAGAGAGAGTCTCGCAAATAGTATCCACTTTGTGTGGCCAAGTATATATTGAAATATTTTTTACAAACTCTAACTACATTCTAAGATGGGACTTGAATTGACTGCAAGAAAAAAAACGAAAATGATTAACAAGTCTTATTGATAGACACTCATCACGAGCTAGTGTCCATTTGTACTATTTTCATATAGTAATCTAAATTAGATAAAAGTACATATTTGTATGGAAGACTGATTGATAAATCCAGCTAGACATTTAGTAAGTAAAATTAAGTAACTGTAAGCAAAAAAAGCTAATAATGAATCAAAGAAAAATATAAGGAAAGCAAGCAATTAAGGAGGAAGAAAATTTGAACATGAATCAAGAAGCACACGACTAAACAAGCAATCATGCAAGGACTCAAGGAAGTCGATAAAGCAGCAGTCACATTAAGAAAACAATTAATCAACAAAGCAAGTTAAGGAAGCAAACAAGCAAGTAGACAAATAAAGAATCATGAAAGCAAGTAGACAAATAAAGAATCATGAAAGCAAGTATACAATGAAATGTGGAAGCAAATATGAATGTCTACGAGTAAGAAAGTATACAATTATGTATGTATGTATGTATGTAGGTAGGTAGGTAATGTATGTATGTATATATGTATGTAATGTATGTATGTATAAACGCATGTAATACAAGAAATGTATGTATGCAAAGATGTATGTATGTATATATGTATAAATGCATGTAATATGTATGTATGTATAAATGCATGTAATATGTAATATGTAATATGTATGTATGTATGTATGTATGCATCTGTATGTATGTATAAATGCATGTAATAAAATGAAATGTGGAAGCACATATGAATATCTACGAGCAAAAAAATGTATGTATGTATGTATATGGGTTATGCATGCATGTATGTATAAATTGATGTAATATGTATGTCTGGCATTCTGTAAGTGGTTGGATAGAATAGAACCTATGGAGACGTCAATACTTTCGAGATACGTCAAATTAGGATTTAAGATTGATGGAGAAGAAAATAGACACAAACATCAAAACGCTAGAAGCAAAAAAATAAAATAACAAATCAGGAAAAAGATTGAAGAGGACATACCTGAAAAAGACAAGACCGTTCAAATGATTAAGAGTGAAATTCACTCAGGAGTTCTTACATAAATAGCCAACACCAAAAACAGATTTGGAACTTTGAAGGATCAAAACATGGACGTAGAAGGAAACGACTACCCTACAAAAGTTCAAGTTAGGTGATTAGTCTGAAATATTAAAAGGATTTATTTGAGCAACATTGATTCAAATGCAAGGTTATACAATATAAAGAGGGAGTTAAATCCATACTTCACCAAAGATTTATAAACCTCTTTGGCGCCCATGAGAGAATCACATACCAGAGGAGAGCCATATTAGCCTCTATGCCACAAGCTGCTACATAAAATAAAGTCTATCACTTATAAGTCTCTTAAGATGTCGGCTGCTTATTCAAGCACATGTCTTGTGGAAATCAGAATTAATGTTGATTTCATATTTGTGTCTCCTACTTGTGAATTTCATAATCTATTTACAATCTAGTTTGGAAATCACATACCTGTCATAGAAGTCTGCTATGCTTGAAATCTCCTCAGTCTCTAAACAATATGAACACCTTCTGAAGCACATACCTGAAAGAAAAAATCAGAATTAATTAGAATTATTTACTTCACCATAGATTTGTAAACAATCAGTTTTGGATATGTAGTCTTTGAAGCTGTTGGTCGTATTTTTCCATCCAACGAATCAGAATGTAGTCTTAAGACCTGTAAGCAGTGGTATAAAGTCATGAACCTGCTTTCTATTCATAGTCATTTTAAAGACTTATGTAAGAATTTGTCCAAGGCGTGTGCTTAAGTAAGAATCTGTTCGGGGTCATATATTTTTTTGTGCAAGAATCTTACTCGTATGACTTAGTTAGCCGTCAGTCATGTTTCCAAAACATGTTCGCGTTTTTTCCACCCACCGAAATATAAACCAACTTATAGTCATTGTTTTAAGACTTTTTTTTCAGTCACTGGTGACTCTTTTCATCAATTGATCGTTCTATCCATCTAACTCATAGTCTTTGTATACTTATAAGTCTTATATTTTTCGAGCACAAAAAGTTCTTTAATCCTTGTGGCTCATCATAGTCTTTGAGTTAAGACTTATTTTAAGTCATTGGTCGTTTTTTCTTTTCCATCCAAGGACTTTTGTCTAAGAAGCTGGTCACTGTTTCCTTCTAACATGTCTATAAACTGGTATGTTTTGTCTTTTTCTGGAGATTTGTAAGATTTCTTTAAGCTGTTTGAACTTTTTTAGTCCACCAAGGATCTTTTTCTAAACCCATATTGTCTTTGTGTAAAGACTTTGTTAAGCCGTGGGTCATACGTAAAGTAAGGAATCTGTTTTCTTTTCCGTTTCAGACTTTTTCTTAAAGCTTATCATTGTCTCTGTCTAACTATTTTCTAAGTTTTGGGACATTTTTAAGCTCTGGTTTTTGTGCTATCCAGCAAGTCAAATACACATAGTCTTTGTCTAGAGACTTTTAAGACTTTTTCAGCCACTGGTGACTTTCTCAGCCACTGGTCATTCTAAACTTTTAGCCTTGTGATTATCGAACATAATTAGTTCTGGGTTCAGAGTTTGTTTTAATAAATCTTTAAGTCTTCTGGTTGTCACAATATATTTGTGTCAAAAGACATTTTAAGCTGTTGGTCGCTTTTCCCCCATCCAACAAGCTGTAAACCAACTCATTTGTCTGCGTAATTAAAGAGTCTTTTTTTAAGCCGTGGGTTGTTTCTCTACTCTGCAAGTCCGGTTTCTAATGCCACGAGCTAAGACTGATTTCAGATAATTGGCCTCCCTCTTCCATAGTCTTTTTTCTATCTTAAAAGATTTTTTTTTTTTCAGCACCATTGGTCGTTCTATCCATCAATCTCGGTATTTGTATACTTTTAAGCCTTATTGAGCGGAAACAATTCTTTAGACCTTGTGGTTCATAGTATTTGCCTTTTAAGACTGTAGGTCGTTTTATCCATCCAACAACTTTAAGCCTTGTGGTTCACAATCTTTACTTAAGACTCTGTCAGCCATTGGTCGTTCTTTAGACCTTTTGGTTCTTTGTTTTTGTTTTTAGACTTCTTTTGTTCCCAACCAACAAGTGTTAAAATTAAGTTGTCTAAGCTGCTGGTCGTGTTTTCCAACCATCATGTCTAAAACCCGATCCATCTGGTCTTTTCTAGAGGACTTAGGTCTTTATCTAAGCCCATTTTGTAAGCCGTGGGTGGCAATAGTAAGAAATGTGGCTTTTGTATCCTTAAGACTTATTTGAAAGATGTTTTCCCCATCCACCAAGTATTAAGATTATGTCATTAGCCCTTTTCCATCTAAGGACTTTCACTTAAGCTGGTCATTAATTGTTTAAATCTGTCGACCAATCTGATCTTTGTCTAGAGATTTTTTCTCCGTATAGAGACTTATAAGCCGTCTAGACTTCTGTAAGCCGTTTGTACCTCTTTCCCATCCAACAGGTATTGTTTCAGCCATCAATGTTCTTTTTACCTAAGGGCTTTTTACTAAGCGACTGGTGGCTTTTTACAATGCCTAGAGACTTTTGTAAGTCTGGTTTAGACTTATTTGAACCGTTCAACAAATATTGTTTCAGATATCAGTCGTTTTTCTATCTAGCATGTCTAAAAACAGACACATTTGGTCATTGTCTAGACACTTTTTTTTGTAAGCCGTAGGTAGAAAAAGGAAGGAATCTGGCTTTTCATTTCAGTCTTAAGACTAATCTGAGATGTTGATCATTAATTCCCACCCAACAAATCTTATTTCATCACTTAGTCATTTAATTCAATCTACGAACTTTTTTTCTAAGCCGTTGGTCATTTTGTTTTCCCATCCTCCATAAAGTCTCAGATTCATTTGTTTAGATACTTTCTTAACCCTCGTTATCCTTCATTCCATCCAAATAATCAAAAACAGATCCCATACAGTCTTGTCTCAAGACTCCTTTTTCATCCCATGACATCCCTCTTAAAGACATGCACAAACAAGTTGTAAGAATCCTTGTCTTATATAATCCTTTAGTCGTATTTTTCCATCTAACAAGTTGTAAGAATCTCTTCTCAAATCATAATCCTTGTTAATGTATCATTGCCTTATGATTCTTTAAGCGTTGATAATGTTTCTCAAAAGAATTAGTATCAGTTTTGTCTTAAGACTACTTTCAGATAATTTCTCTACCCAGCAAGTCAAGTTTCTAAAGCCACGTCTAAGACTGATTTCAGATAATTGGATCCTCTTCCATAGTCTTTTATCTTAGAGTTTTTTTTTTTTTTTTGTGGCTATTGGTGACTTTTTCAGCCCCATTTCTATCCATAAAACTCAGTCTTTGTATACTTTTAAGCCTTATGGTTGTACTCGAGAGAAACAATTCTTTAGACCTTGTGGTTCATAGTATTTGTCTTAAAGACAGTTGGTCGTTTTAACCATCCAACGATTTTAAGCCTTGTGGTTCACAATCTTTATTTAAGACTTTGTCAGCCATTGGTCGTTCTTTAGGTCCTGTCTTTGTTTTTAGACTTCTTCAAGCCATTGGTTGTTATTTTTGTTCCCATCCAACAAGCGTTAAAATTAAATCATAAGTCACCTAAGGACTTTCTTCTAAGCTGCTGGTCGTGTTTTCCATCCAGCATGTCTAAAACCCGATTTATGTGGCCTTTTCTAGAGGACTTATGTCTTTGTCTAAGCCGTGGGTAGCAAAAGTAAGGAATCTGGCCCTTTCGTTTCAGCCTTTGTGCTAAGACTTATTTGAGAGATGTCGTTGGCCTTTTCCCCATCCACCAAGTATTAAGGTTTTTACATCTAAGGGCTTTTTTGCTAAGCTGCTGGTCGTTTTTCCATCCAGCATATTTTAAACTGACACATGTGGTCGTTCTCTAGAGACATTTGTCTGTCTACGCTCCTTTTGTAAGATGTTTGTACTTTTCTTTATCCAACAAATATTGTTTCAGCCATCAGTAAGTTGCTGGTCATTGTTTCCATCCAGCATCTATAAATGCCTAGAGACTTTGTAAGTCGTTTTAGACTTCTTTGAACCGTTCAACAAGTGTTGCTTCCGATATCAGTTGTTATTCCAGCAAGCATGTCTAAAAACAGACACACACATGTGGTCTATGTCTAGACTCTTTTTTTTTTTGTAAGCCGTGGGTAGCAAAATTAAAGAATCTGCCTTTTCATTTCAGTCTTTGTCTTAAGACTTATTTGAGAGATGTCCGTTTTTTCCCATCCAACAAATCTTATTTTATCCCTTAGTCGTTTAGTTCCATCTAGGAACTTTTTTTCTAAGCCGTTGGTCATTTATTTTTTCCATCCTCCATATATAGTCTTTTTGCCTAAAGACTTTGTAAGCATGACTATACGGGATCTGTTTCAGATTCATATTCTTGTTAGCCCTCGTTATCCTCTAGTCCATCCAAAAAAAGAAAAAGATCCCATATAGTCTTGTCTTAAGACTCCTTCTTTCCATCCCATGACATCCCTCTCTTAGACATGCACTACCGACCTTATGGGACTAGTTTTCAAGGCAACAGTGTACCCAACCAAGAATCTGACAGAGCATTATAAGATTAGTGCCTGCCTATGACAATTTTTGGGTTTCAAAAAATCCTAAGACATCATCATCGAAGAGAATGATCATATATGTTTGACTTTGTTCTATCCTCTGAAGACAAAAAAGTAAACGTGAAATTAATTTCATAGACAGAGAAATTACCTGGACATTAACTCGAGCAGAAAAAGCAGCAACAGACGCCATAACGAAGACCAGTGAGTTCGCTCCTCCAAACAATGCATCCCATGATTAGCTGTAAAGCGATACTATCATCAGTCCAAACCAAAACCATGTTCAGACACTAACTATGTGACTTGTGTGACAATTTATACAAGAGAATGAAACAGAGAGATTACACTGAGTATAAACAAGTATAAAGAGAACTTCAGATTCAGAAACTGAGTACATATCAAGAGGCAAAATGCCATCTTGATTCTCACTCTTTTAACTTACCAATCACGATCCTCTCTCTCTCTCTCTCTCTCTCTGATATTTGATCCCACTGGTTCCATGATTTGATTTTGAGTGTAGGCTGGAGATCATCCAAAAAAAATTCAGATTCTTGATACAAACTATATGTTAATAAGATCACATTCAAAGTCACTTCAATAACCATAAAGATTTATCAACGGAGTGCATATAAACAGAGCTTAGTAACAGAGCAAGAAGAACACAAATCAACTCGGTAGATTAAGGTAGATAAGAACATTCAAATCACCTCAGAAAATCATACAGATATACTAATGGAATGTATGGATTTGTGAATAGTGATCGATCCGACATGGCATAAACGCGACATAGTTTCATAGACACCAACGAAACAGCAAAAACCAAACAACAAAGAAAGGTTTTACCTCGACGATGGTTTCACGCGGAGTCAAGAAGCTTCACTTCGAAACAAAACCCTAAAACCGAAAGACCACTGCAAAATATTAAAACGATTTACACGAAACTTAAAAACCCTAATTAACAAAGACAGCGAAGAACGAGAAAACTCAACACATCGGATCGATTTTAGGAGGAATCTCTAATTAAAGTTACACGAAATTTAGAAGTCCTTAACACAAATTCACAAAACCCTAATTCTAGTCTTTCGGTTTTGCAAATCTTCGATCGAGAGAATTCAAGATTTAAAGAAAATAAAAAAGAGAGAGAAAATTCGGAGAAGATACAGAATGTTACTTTAAAACTGTGGAAACTGAAAATAAAGCTGGAGGAAAACCAATGTATCGCTGTTGCGTTTGATAACACGCGCTTTTGTAACGGTTATATTATGAAAACTCAAATCGAGAATCTATTTATATAAAGGATTGTTTCCTTCTCTCCTAGAGTGTCCACGTCGGATTCCACATCATAAACTCAGTAAACAGGCGTGCGCCACGTGTCCACACTGCCTTTCTCTCCGATAAATCTCCTTTCATCAGTTTCTCCGGCCGATTCGTTTTCTCTAATAAAAACTGTAAGTCTATCATTTCGCTTTATATCCTTCTCGATCTTGATTTCTCTTCCATCTCAGTTTTTTATTTAGTTGATAGTTTGTTCTGTGTGGATTTTGGCTTTCAGGAGCGACCTTACATGATTTTATTTCTACTGTGAAGATGAGTTGATGACCCCAAGACAAAGTATGAAACAAACGATGATCTTTATTGATTACCTCACAAGCTTTTCAATCTTTGTTTTGTGTTTGTTTTTCTTTTGCTACGGTGATTACTTCCTAACTGATTGAGTTCTCTGTCGTTTATCATTTCTTATGTGTGGAAAAGATCTCACTTTGAGTAATGGCTCCAGAAAAAGGTACGGCTTCTCTATTGATACTTGATCTGATTTCAATATGGGTACTCCACATTGACTTATATTAGGCTATTAACCTCTCTTGCCTGTTCGATTATTATTAATATCAATTACGGAGAGTCAAACAGGTTAATTTGAAAACTCTATCTCTGATTTTGAATACTGTAATCTTACCTGCAATTTGTTTTTAATTTCTCCATTTTCCCTCAAGTTTGATTCTTATGATGAGTTTCTCGGTTATCAATGGACTCTCCAAACTCATTTGTGCTACATCCCATTACCTTAATTTGTTTATTTACTCACATATTCTTTTTTTTGGTGTTTACTCTAGAGTTATTGTTGTTGTTTTATTGACTGGATTTTATTTGTTAATAAACATACATGTTTTTTGTTAATATTGTCCTCTGGCTTCTCTTTCATCACTTTATCTTAGTTATTCTTTCTCTACAATGAACTACTTTTGCTATGACTTCCCTACTTTGGTTCATCATTTTCAGAAGCTGGCAAAAGAAATTAAGCTCTCAAGAATCACTCACATCCAAATATAGTTGTAAGCATAAAAACCTTTTGTATTTCTTTCAATGTTTGATAGAACCTCCCCATTTTTGTTTCTTTTGTAACTTTTTTATTCTTTTGTGGCATCAAACGTATTTAGGAGCTAGAAAATGAAGAGGAAAAGATGGACGGAGAAAGGAAAAACAGAGGGCAAAGGTAATAATTAGAGAGTTGATAAAAATGATGTACCGGAAAGAAGCATTACTATTTCAAGGCAAGCAATGACTTTGGGTGAAGTTGCGGAGAAAGTAGTATAAAGAAAGAAAATGAAAGATTGTATTTTTGTAGAAACTAATGACAAAACTTCGGAGAGATTGGGGATCCGCGGCATCCGCAACAAAGCCGCAACAAGTTACTTCACAATAAGAAGAAAGGTTTTGGAAACACTGATTTTTAAGTTTTGATTAGGAAGAAACACTCCCAACAAATTCTAATCAATAATATTTGTCGTTTAAAATTGATGATGTGCATGCTTATTAATGAAATTTAAACTACCAAAAAGATTATTTACATGGATTTACATACAACGTTATTCCTCACTGCATCAATCGGCGCCAACACACAAATTACCAACTCTAAGCCAAACTGTTGTTTTGTAAGATCTAACAAAAACCATTTCATTTTTGCTTACCTAATTTGAGTTAGAATCTTTCTTGGTTTTTTTTTGTTTTTCATCAAAGATATGTTTATAAATAACACGAAACAGGAAGAAAACCCATAACATAAACCATTTACAACAAAATTTACCACCCACTACAAACACTCACATGAAGGGGTTAATAGTAATAAAAAAAAACAGATATTCACAATTAAAATACGCCTAGATAGGAATCCAATTTTCTCATAGTCAAAAAGTGTGGCAACCCAAAAGGGATGGCCTACCGCAACATAAAATCTTACTTGGTTCCAATTACAATAATTATATAAAGGGCATAGGGAGATAAAAATGCACAAAAGATATTATTGAATAAAAATCAAGATATAACAATATTTATATACAAATATATTAATTTTCTGCAAACTCTAAAATATATAACGGTTTAATTTCACCTCTCTCTCCATTGAGGTGAGGGTGTAAATGAACTCAATAATGGCTCATAATCGAACTTAAAGAAACTAACAAAAGATAATAAAAACATCAACAAAATAATATATTTTAGCTTTTTAATAGATTCAGTTGGATAATATAAAATAATGAAATATCACAAATAATACAATACAAATTTAATGAAATACATAATAGAAGTTAAAATTGGTGAAAAATAGCTAGCAAACAATAAGTTATCGAAAATACATAATATAATCTAATATACATAAATTTTATTAATAAAAACAATTTTTTATAAGAAAAAATGAAGAAAACATATTAACAATAATGATTTTTCAGTTATCATAATCATTTTTTCAAAAATATAAAAGAAAAAATGCCAATAAAAACAATTAAATAAATAAATTAGTTAATCACATACAATAACCAAATACATAATATAATACAAATATATAATTTTCAAAATAATCCTCTGATCCATATGAATACACATTAAGAGAATCTAAACATATTACTTTCATGGTTCATCAAAGTACGTCAAAGAAATTAAAAATGAATATTACAGTTTTTTTCTTTTTGATTACTACAATCAAGATAAAACTGACAAGCAACAGAAAAACCACAATAATGAATTTATTTTTAATCAAAATAATATTTTTAAAAATAGACAAAACATGATAACTCTAGATATATATAAATGAGTGTTTTAATCACTCTTGAGACTGTCACATGAGATTTCACGTCACAAAGTTATCTTTTGACAAAGCGACACGTGTCCCAGACATTAAAACATTGCGGTTTATTAAATAGATAGCAATATAACAACATGTAAATTATATAATATAATTAATAATATATAATTTTATGATATGATCTTCATATTTAAAATGTTGATTTACGCAAATTTATATTTTATTTTAGGTTTTAAATTTTTTTCACTTTTATCAAATTAAGTAAAACATATTTTTTATGAAAAATTTTTGTGCTAATATTTATTTATTTAATAATATTATGAATTTATTAATTTTTAATTTATGAACTTTATTATTCCTATTAACTTTATTGGTTTACTAATTATTTTAATAGTAGAAGAAAACAAAAAACATGTTCTACTTAAAAGTTGTAATATAAAAATTTCATTATGTTTTAATAAAACTGATATCTAATTCATAAAATATTACAAAAGCTAAATATATCTATCGTTTTCTGGTATTAAACTTAATAGATCGAATACCGGCGGTATATAAATCAAACCAAATCAAAGTATCTATAATTTTATTATGATTGCTATTTTTATAAATCAAAATACCTAAAAACCGAATTCGGATTGAACATCTCTACAAATTAACCAAAACTACAAACATATGTAAGATTGTTAAGAAAATTCCACAAAATATGGTATTAGAAGTTAAATACTTGGAGATTGCTTGACTATTAAGTAAATATTCACACCACCCGAACCAAAAAAATTACAGATACATACAACAACCTTATTTTCCGGTACAAGAAGCCTCACACACGATTCACAAACCCAATTAATATACAAGAAAATGTTGAACTCAACACTTTTAACAAACCTAGGATAATACATCTAATCACTAGAAGAACGTTCATAAGGTCCAACCAAACTTAATTGCTTCAAAACCCATCAATTTTATAACATACAATACACATCTTTGCAAATGTAAACCTAAAACACAAACCACAATCATATAAAAAATAATAACCTAGATCATAAATAAAATATACCCCGCCCGTAGGGCGGGCCGACCCTAGTGAACCTATAGTTCTGTGTTTTATTACGGTTATATTATGAAAACTCAAATCGAGAATGAACCTATAGTTCTGTGTTTTATTAAATAAATTTAAGGAGTGCATTTTAGTAAATCTAACAATTATTATTATTAGAGTAATACTTTGATAGTCTTAAAAAAATTTTTGTCAACAAAATAACTTTTAAGGAAGAAAATGACTAAAATAATCTTTCTTAGATGGTGTAAATTTACGTTTATACCCTTGGTTTAACTAATCTACACTTAGGGTTTAAAGTTATAGGGTGTGGTTTTGAAGGTGAGGTTTAAAATTGAGAAAAAAATAAAAATATTAAACTTTAAAAATAAAAAAGGGTTAGTTTAGTCATTTTGTTTTTGAAAATTATTTTTGTGACAAAAATTACAAAAAGGGTTATTTAAGAGATTTGCAATTATATTATTCCATGTTAACCGAACCGCACGACCAGCGTTAAACGCGTGCCGACGGTGGAAATGCATGTGGTCCGCGTTTCTAGTATTCTTTTTTGACTTTAAGGCCCACAAGTTTCGATTTGTTTTGTAAAAAGGATCCATTTTCATATTTCATAAATATAGACCCAAAAAATGGGTAAAAACAAATTGAGCATGCAGATAATCCATAAAAACTTTGAATCGTGCATTTCTATCACTCTCTCCATCTTCTATGGGCATACATTTCTTCAACTAGATGAAAGTAATTAGCCACAGCTTTGAAATAGGACCATGGATCTTATGTATTAAATTGATGATAAAAATAAGTTAGTGTACTAATATTTTAAAACTCCCAAATTCTAAATGTTATATATGTACATAAATTAAGAAATTAAGAACCATTCATGACACATGAGCTGCATGTTGGAACTTGTATATGTGATTTGAAAAACTTGTATAAAGTAACAAATACAATGTTTGATTGGATTTGAGTTTTGATTTGTTAGTTGGACTTCATATTCACTAATTTAATCTTATAAACTAAATATATGTTGATCTTTTATATTGCTGAAATATAAAAAAAGAAATTCATCTTTTAAAATATATTTTTATTGAATTGATAAAACAATAATAATTTTATCATTTTAACCTTTTGGTGAAAATATGGAATAAATTCACATAATAATTGACAATAATTAAAATCTCATTATTGCACTATGAAATTTCATTTTTATGTTAAAAATGAAACTTGTGCTTCTCATTATTTTTCTGTAAAATATTTATTAGCACTATAGAAAAAAAAAGATCCAAGAATAAAGAGACTAAACAAATCTTCCACTTAGAATAGTTATGCTAATATCTTTTGTTTTGTGTCTGAAAGTACAACACAAAAAATGTTCATTGGCTTATATTCTGAGTGATGCGAAATAGTCGAAATGTGATTGTATCCTAAGATTTTGATTGCGTAAACACCGTCACACTATATGCAATTAAAAAAATTTTAAAAAAAAATGTCTCGCCTCCACACAAAATCGTTCTTTATTCATCATATATTGATATCAAATATTGTATTTTTTATTTCTATTGTCATCATTATATAAATAAATTATTCAGTTTGCCATATTATAGAAATTATGGTCCATGATCCCACACTTGCATAGAGAAACATAGTTACCGAAATTCAGAGCCATCAGATCGATGATGGTTACTGATTTGAGAATGAGTATTCACA
Source organism: Moricandia arvensis (assembly GCA_905132765.1). NCBI lineage: Eukaryota > Viridiplantae > Streptophyta > Magnoliopsida > Brassicales > Brassicaceae > Moricandia > Moricandia arvensis. The sequence goes on from CAJHQP010000513.1 coordinate 112,593, forward strand.
TAGGTCACTAGTCCAACTCTGTTTTTAAAGAGTACGAAGTTATGTCTTTTTTTTTTGATTAACCAGGTGTTGGGTTTACGCCCCACCACCTAGGCCCGGTGTCAGCCTTTGTCTGTACCTTTTACAGCCCTGGACACACCTCCCCAAATCGTGGCCTAGGGAGTTTGAACCCCTGACCTCTCGGCCAAGGAACTACCACTGGGCTATCACGTCTTGGGTTACGAAGTTATGTCTTTAACATGTATTATCGATAATAGTTATGTCTTTAACATGTATTATCGACAGTTGAAAGCAAAGAGGTTAATTATAACCAGATAATCCAAAATTTCCAATGTTTATCAGACATGCAAAATCACGCAATTCGATGACGCCCATAGAGAGAAACAAGTGTATAAAGATAGTGCCAATCCATGATTATTGCTACGTTTTTTGTACATACGTACATAACAATGATGACATGTCAATAACTCTCGATCCAAAATATTATTTTTCCAAAAGCAAACTGAAAAGAACAAAGAAAAGGAAGATATACTAATTTGTAGTGAATCAGAAAGGAAGATGTGAATGCATTTGTTCTAGGGACTAATTTCAGAATTATAGCCGGTAGATATACAAATGAAAAGCAACACTCTTTACGTCAACATAGGTTTATATTTTCGATAAAGCCAATTACAAAAAAAATCCAATGGCGTGGTTTGTTCGCAAGATTGGACGAGTGATTGATTTGTAGCAATTTGATGTGGAGTGTGGGGATATTGATGTTATGTTATGTTTTTGTGGTCCTGTGAATTAACCACTCTGCACTTTTATTTTCTTTCTTTCTTTATCGACCTTGTGGTTCCTCGATCTTCTTAGCTATTAAAAATCATGTCATGATATTTCTCAGCTACTTTTCTTTCCATCTCTTCACCTACCAGGCTACCAATTACCCAATACAAAGTTAACTTTTCTTTTTTAACCAAAAAAAAGTTATTTTGGTACATTATGTGTTATACATAGTGAACATTTGTTTGTAGCTAGATCATCCTATTTACCAGGCCCAATCTCCACGAAACTAAAAACACCTCTATTTATTCTAAAAGTAACTTCTAAATATATTCTTTCTATTTCAATATATTTTTGTTGTTTCATAATATAATATATTTTTACATATCTATTTAAATTTATTTTTTTTATCAAAATCTAAAATATGTGTAACCAGTTAGATTTCTACTAATTTCATTTAAAATTAAATTAAAATTAAAAAATGATTACTTTATTAAAGAGTTATATTTCTTAATATACATGCATTAATGTAAAACATCATATAATATGAAACAACTAGGGGTTTGCCGGCGCTACGCGCCGGTTTTGCTAATATTGATATGGTTTAGTTATTTTTTATAATTTAGAACATTTTTTAACAGTATTTCAGAAAATAAAATACGTATAGATCATATGGATATTTATCAATCTGATTGTAGTCTCTACATAGTTATTATAAAAGAAATTTAAGTTTAAATATATGCATGAAAATTTGAAAGTGTAATAACTGAATTGTTTATTATTTGATTGAAAATTATTAACTTTAGTTATGATTTATTATTAATATATAAATATGCACTTCATCATACAATAATTATATAAATTAGCGTTTATACATGTATATATATAATGCTGTGAAAATATTACATTTTGCACAGAATATATATATCAACAATTAGATATTATAGTAAACATGCCTAAAATCTTAGTTTTTTTTTGACAAAGATTTGATAAATCTCTGTTAGTTTTTTTTTCTTGACAAAGGTTTGATAAATCCCTGCTAGTTAGATAAACTGCATTCTTTATTTATTTTTTATTTTGCATCTTCATCTCGAATCAAATGAACTCTTTTTTTGTAAATTTTCATACTTATCAGCTTTGTATTTGTTAGCCACAACTATTTTTTCTATCTTCTTCTTGTTTTAAATTTTATATTTTGTTTACAACATATTAACCTTATTTGGTTAAAATTTTTGTTGTGACATGGATAGATGTTCCAAAGGATGGAACAAACTATAATACATCTTATTTTGAAGAGAAGTCACCGATATCGAATTATTATTCATATAAACAACACGTTTTTTTTAACCTTTGGTTTGTTAATCTTAAACTTTCATTATTGTTGGTGTTGATCATCCAACCACTTAATCTCTTTTACTCTTCACAACATATCTTCCTTCTCTTACAAAAGAAAAACATTTGCAAGTTAAATAGCTTTAAAAACTGTGTTTTATTTAATTATTAACTGAATTGTTTATTGTTGGTGGATTGGTCACTTTTCAATGAACACCAGCACACCAGCTATGTTTTATTTATTTTTTTTATGTACTACTACAACATTGCATATATCTAGGTATTTCTATGGTCGAAGGCCGATAAAATCCAATATGAAGTCTAATTCAAGATCAAAATAAATATATAAATTGATAAATACTGTATTTATTTTTTGACTTTTGAAACTACAACTTTTATTTTCTTTTTAAAAATACTCTTTGATAACTGGTAAGACATTTTAATCCTTATTTTCGCTACATTTAAAATTGATATATGTTTGAAATAAATACTTATTGGTAGTTTAAAAACAATTAGATAAATTTACTGAAGTATTATTAGGTTTGTCTAACTTTTTCAGCTCAAAAATTCAATACAAAATAATTTACACAATGGCATTGTAATCAAATTTATATTCGTTAAAAGAATTATATTCCTTATTCATACAATATTTTTAATGTTTTCCACTAAGTCAATATTTATTATTTATTTTTGTTATAAGTTCAATCTAATATCATAATGTTTTTTATTTGCTATTCTTCCATTCTCTATAGTGATTGTTGTTGCTCAGATAGTTTAAGCTTTAGGACTTGTTTAAATTTAAAGCAAACATTTGATTTTTTTCTTTTAAATATGTTTTTCTTTAGAGAATTTCTATAACTATGGAATATATATAGTCGAAGCAAAACTGGAAAATAAAGAGAGAAGGAGATGTTAATAATTTGAAATCAAACAAAATAATATCTACATGTAACAATGCAAAAATGGAGAAACTGTGATTTTAGTTTATTAGTTTCGAAAAAAGAAGAAATTGTGGTTTTAGTGGAAATAGAGAACACGAAAATGAATACGAACGACATAGAGTGTATCATAGCCTATAGTTTTATTTGGTTACTTGATGAATTTTTGTTTTTTTTGTTATAGAGCCAAATTTCCCATTATTTACTGTGGTTGAATTTGTTTGAAAAACATTTTTTTTAATGCAGTTCAAAAGTTATTTATTATCTTCATTAAAATCGTTAATTTAGATGTTAAGATAATTAAATTGGATAGTTTAGCCATCTCACTTATAAATAAGTATATTTTTCCAAAAAGCTAAAGATAGTACAGTTTTCAATATATAATCTCATTGTAAAGTTTTCCCAAATCTGCTCCAAAACTAAAGAAAGATAAATAAATATTCATTGTTTGGTTTTCCTAGTGAGTTTGGCCACCTGGACTTGTATTAGTGTCATTGACTGTCGAAAATTTTGTAACAAACGTCACATGCTCAATTTCAGCTATAGTCTCTGTCATAAAGATTGAGATATATTGCCCTATCTTTTTTTTTTGAAAATTGCCCTATCTTCTACCTCACAGAAAAAGAATCACGATAAATCAAGCATCACATTCCAGTTGTGTAAGTAAATACCATGCTCTACAAAATCAAATAAACAACACCATAAAATAATTTAAACACAACCAAATATTCCTCGAACAGCTTCCTCAAAGTTTACCAAAAAAAAAGAGGAGTCGCGTATCTCTCACGAAGACTAAACAACCAACAAACGTAAACACAAAGAAATTGCATATGTTGAGCTCTCTAAGACGCTCGAGCTAGAGTTTGGAACCAAAGATCAAAATCATGAAAGAAGACAGTAAACACAAACTAAGAGAGTCGAGAGCAGTACGGTACCGTCCTCTATCTGTAGACGGGAGGCCGGTAGTTAGAATTGGGGACACGTTCAGAGGCGTAAATAATACATCAACGAAGGTGTTCGAATCTCGGTAGGATCAGGAGGGGTCGAAAGGCTTTTCCTTGGTAGCATATTTATGACTTTATAATCCTGGAGAAAGATAGACAAATGCCACTTTTGTGTTGGTTGTGGTCAACTAATTTAATCACGTTTAAGAAGAAAAACAAATTGATCCAATTGATAGTAGAGTACGCTTCGAAATAATACTTACATCAAGGGTACGTTTTGAACCATAAGAGTATCTGCTTCTCCACACCAACACATAATGACTCCATCTGGAAAGTAGAGTCAAATGAGCTATTAGAAAGCAACAAAAAAATATACTTTGATGTTTGGTGGAAACATGATATCAGAAATGTATACCTTCATGAATTATCATTATTCACTGGGAATCAGAAAGAGAGTATGAAGAACATAGGGGCGTACACACACACATCATCGCATCATTTATGCAATGATATATACAGAGAGAGAGAGAGAGAGAGTCAAAACACATACAAAATTCAGAAAGTAGACAACGTACCTAATCTGAGAATTTTTTCAGATATACCTTTTTGAGTTAAAACAAAGAAACTGAAATCTGATCTGAGAATTTGAATTTAAATCCAGCTTTACTATCAGTAAGTGAATTGCCCAGATTTCAAATCCGGCTAGAGGATGAAGGAATTCACCATTGTCGGAGTTGGTACTCAGCAGAGACAATTCTTCTGGGAGTGGTTCATCGCTTGAAGGTTGGAAGATTTATACTTGGAGCTTAAGTCGGTTATTTTGGGAGAGTGGGGTAATCAAGTTAAAGCGGAGACTAAAGTTCGTATTAACGCAAGTTGGAGACGTTACAGTCACTTGATCAACGTTAGCGTTAACTTGAGAGATCGGCTACGGAGAAACACAGCTCAAAAGTGAGAAGATGATGGAATCCTAAACCTTACTGGACTGAACTAAATAATATGTGAAAGTCCAAATTCAAGTTAACAAATGAAAAAAGGACCAGCGAAGGTTAAGTCATAAAGCATTGAAAGCCTGAAATTATTGACATGCCACGTGTCTTTTTTTCCCATATGGAGAAAAAAAAAGGCAACTTTATTATATAAGATTTTTTTTTTAGCAAAAGCTTCATCCTATATATTTTTTTAGCAAACAAATAATTACAATCAAATTGAAAAATGTTATAAAAGGTAATATATGAGTAAGATAACTAGTGTAAATAAATATCTCAAATTCTGAAATATTATTTTTTATTATTTTATTATATTTTAAAACATCCATTAAAATACCATGAATGAAGATGATGGAAGACAAATAAATAAAAGAAAATTACAAATCCATACACTTTTTGTCTTTGCAATAACAGTAAAAGATACTTTTCATTTGCCACACACATTGTGGGTGCTGAATGTCCAATATACTCTCATAACACAATTCTTCTCTTTTTACTTCTTATTCCAACCTAAATGAATTAATTTTTTGTTTTATTCTTTAATGTTTAAACGTAAACTAAGAAGCCCACAACCATGTTTCTTCGGCTAACCAGTTTTTTTCTCATGAAAAAATTACAAAACTCTTCTCTTTCGTTACTCTTTTTTATGGACATCTCTCTCGTTACTCTTTTTTCTAAACTTTTTTTTTTCATTATAATTTAAATTCTAAAACTAAACCATATAAAGACCTTTTCCTAATTATTTGCCTAGTTGAAAAGCCCTAATTAGGAGATCCTCTTATCCTCCTCCACCAATAGAGAGAGAAAGAGAGAGAAGAATGAATACCTTCGACGAAGAATCTGAATTCTGCGGCGATTCCAACGACTTGAGATGAGTCTCGCTTGAGTCGTCTCAGTACTAGAGTTTTGTAGACTCGTTATGTCATACGACGAGAAGTAAACTTTATTCTCATCACCGGACAATCAGTTGCGTCATTGGAGATTTTCCACGTACACACATCCCTTGTCCACAACTCGTCCATCCCCAACTTCCATGTCCATACCTCCCTTGTCCACACACCTAAACTAGAAACAACTTCATCAGTCTATGTTTTGTTGTATCAAGAACTGTCCAAGTGAGTATTTGTTGTTCTTCTCCTTTAAAAGAACTACATTAGCGTGTCTTTCTTTTCAATTTATTGTTCTAAACGGTTAGTTGTTTTACTAGATCATGGTCATCACCTATATAAACCAACATTTACTTCAACTTCCACATACACCATCCATAACTTATTCGTTGAAATAGCACTGTCCACAATATATGTTATCAACGAGTCTTTATCCACATAACTTTATCCACATAATTATGTTTGAAATTCTATAAAAGTTAATAATACCAAAATAAATATACACATATGGATCTCAAAACAAAGAAAAAAAAGTTGTGATTTATATATATTATATATATATCAATATTGTATTTTATATTATGAGATAATATTAAATAAAATCTGTTGGGAACAAAAAAAAATTTAAAATTTACGAAACCAAAGCCATAAATCCATTTCACTATTATATTAACCCACGCTGCCAATAAACAACTCTAACTAGTTTCTATTTTGAGAAGGCAAAAACTTCCATAAAGAACCTGAGAAATAGGGAAAGTGTCCCTCAAGTAAAATTTGTCTTAGACTGCAACAAAAAACACAAAAGTGCCTTATTATGTAAGTCACTCAATAAAGAAATATGTACCTTTTAATATATTTTGCAATTGCCTCGGAAACCTAGCCATTAACCCATGTCCCTGACATCAATTTCCCCCTGAAAATTATATCCTTAAGTTCAATTTCCGGGACATTAAGGAAACATCAAAAAGAAAACATTTACTATGTATGTAAAGATAACGTGTCAGTGTGTAATGGATCTTATCGTCGATCGTTATGGCCAAAGAAGATAAAGAACTCGGGAAAAGCTTCCGATCCCACTCACAGTGGTCATTTTTGTTAACTATGGATCGTAAGTAACCTTGGGGTTCGATCTCAAATGACATAAGGTCCTAACGTTTTTACATGCATTTCTATTTCATACTTAGAGCATTTTGAACCCTACTTTATTTCTTATTCTAGAATGAAGTTTAAAATAGACTTTCCCTAATCATATTATATTTTTCATTCTCTAATAGATAAATTAGATTACTCTAAAAATGAAGTAAGATATTTATTTTTAATCACCATTCCATTTTTTATTCCACAATAAAGTAGAGTTAGAGTAAATTCAATGTCATATGGAATTACTCTATTTTAAAAGAAAAATGAGGTAATACATTGGAAATACGATAAATGTTTAAGTAAGTCTTTTATTGTATATATATATTAACAACAATCTGAAGGACGAGCCGGATCGTGAGAGACTTTACGACTGGGCTAAAAGTCTCAGCATAATCAACACCATATTATTTGTATAATCTTGCTACAATCCTTGCTTTGAACCTACGAAGATCACCATTAGGTAAAAACATTAGAGCGTAAATCCATTTAGTAGGAATCACATGTTGATGTGGAACTGGTGGGATCAACTCAAACATTTGATTGCGAAGTTGAGCATTGTACTTCTCTCCCATGGATCCTCTCCAATTTGGATCTCACATGGCCTGGTTCACTGTGGTTGGGATGAAAGGTTTGGTTTTAGTGGTGTTGGCTAGGAGGGTAAGATTTTTAGTGGGGCTTTTGATGATGTTTTTGGTTCGCGTCTTCAAAGGTTGGTGTTTTGTGATTGGTCGAGATGATGGAGCAGTGGTATTAGGCTCGTCAAGAATTAATGTTGATGATTGGGTAGCGATAGTAGACTGGGTCAGGAGTAGTAGAAGAAGGTATTGTTTTGGCTGTGGGGTTGACTTCAGTCGTTACCTGTGCATGATCAATAATAGAGTTTGTCATATTCATACATGCGTCCACCTTTCCAAGCGAATGCAAGGAAGCAGACTGTGCTGGTGTTGGAGACACTGACAGTTGTTGTTGTCAGTGAGGATCCTGGCTCGGGGGTGAAGATGATGCAGTTGGTACGAGCAGAGATAGATGGATTGGTATTTGGACTGATGGTAAACAAAGGTGACGATGAAGCTTCTTCTTCCTTGTTGATCACAATATATGTGGCACATGGAAATGTGGTTTTGAGTAACTGCAAATGTCTTGAAGTGTAAATCTGATTTGTAGGGAAATAAAGACAAAGGTATGCACTTTGGGTGAGTGAGTACCCTAGGAACACACGAGACAGAGATCGCCTTTCTAGCTTTTGTTTCCTGTACGGTCATAGCCATGGAAATCATAGGCTTCCAAGAACCCAGAGTTTGAGATAGGTAGAAGGTTTCATGAGTAGCTTCACATACGGTGATTGGTGCTCTAGAACCTAAATTGGGAGTCGATTTATCAAGTAAACTGCTGCTGCAAATGAATATGTCCAATACGAGGTTGGTTTAGATGCTTGATGACGAAGGGTCAGGCCAGTTTCCACTATGTGGCGATGTTCTCTCTCTGCGATGCCATTATGTTCTGGTGGTTTTGGTGGTGATATGAAGTGAGATATCCCATTTGCTGCTAGGTACTATTGCAAAGCCACATATTTGCCACCATTGTCCAAGTTCATGTTCCTAATCTTAGTGCTGAAGTGGTTTTCGATTAGGAATTTGAAGAGAATGAAAGTGTCTTTGACTTGGGAGTTTTGTTTCAATGGATAAAACTTATAGTGATTGTAGTGATCAACGAGGATAAGATAGTACTTGAACTGATTGATAGACATAATTGGTGAAGTTCACACGTCAATATACAAGTATTGGAGAGGTTGAGTAAAAGGTGATTGTATTTTTATGAAAATGATTCTATAACTTTTATTGATAAGACAGTGAGAACAAGTATTTTGTTTAGTAGAGGTTTATGAAAGCGGTAAAGAAAACTGAGAAACAATGTTTTGGAAAACAATATAAGATGGGTGGTCTAAGTGCGAGTGCAAAGAGGATAAGGACGTTTTTGGTGTTAGAGAGGCGAAGAGGGACATGGTGTTTGAGGTTGTGACTGGTCATCCGAACAACTTGTTTTTAGTCTTGCTTTGGAGCAATCAGACCCCGTTCTAAAATCATTCACTTGAAAGTGGACATAAAAAAATTCAATAGACAATTTGTTATTATTGCACAAGGATAAAATAAAATATGGTTCTTATGAAGGCCAGGGATATTGCTAACCTTCAAAAGAACACATTATTAGACTTCTTGATAAACAAGAATATTTAAAAATAAAAATATTGCTAACCTCATCATTATATTTAAAAATTCACAAAAGAATTTCAAAATTGTCAAATAGAAATGAATGATCAAGAAAGTTTGTTAAAATTTATTTTATATTTGGAGAAAATGCAAAATTAATAGAGAAGAATTTTTTGATAAGTCTATTCACAATAGACTTTTTCAGAAGTCGCTAATGTTTATGTTAGTTTTGCAGTTACAAATTAACAAAGAAATACTTCTCAAGAAGTCTACTCAGTTAGAAGCCTTCTTGAGAAATATTCCTCTGTAAATTATTGAATTACTTTGTATTTGGAAAAAAAAATCAGTTTTACGTGAGAAGACTTCTCAAGAAGCTTTAACTTGTTACAAAGGAACTAACCAAAATTTTACACAAAATTAACTTTTTCAGACAAGACTTCTGAAGAAGATTGTTGTGAGTAGACTTTGGGAAATATCTATTGTGAGTAAACTTGTGAAAAAAGAATTACTGTTACATGAAGTCTTCGAAGTGTCGCAAGAAGTCTATGTCGGTTAGTTTGTGATTAACCATGTTTCGCTTTAAGCGCAAACTTCTAAAGAAGTTTACTATGATAAAACTTTTTCCAAGAAGTATAGTCTTAAAACCAAAGGTTTGACCAAAATCTCAAAATAAAAATAGAGAAGAATTCTAGAAAACTCCGATGTTGAGAAAATTTCCAAAAGTCTGATACTTAATTTATTTTAAAATAAAAAATTTATTATTTTTGTTAATTGCAAAACTGACCTCATCAAACTTCTTATGAAACTTAAGAATTTTTTTTTGTGACATATGAAGACCTTGCAGTAGAACTCTCAGTGAGTTTTCTATAAAAAGTTAAACTTCTGCAAAAATTTGGTCGATTTCAAAACTAATTTTGTTTTTCGGTTAATTGCAAAACAAATTTTTTGTATACTCAATTTTTGTGTTATAAAGAAAAATTAATGACTTCTGAAAAACTCATAAATAGTCAATTGAAAAACTAACATATCCATTGATCATGAGACTTCTTTACGCGAAACAAATATGAAAGTTTCTAGTATCATACCTAAATCCAGTAAGAAATTGTGTTTAGCTTCTTCAAGCACTCACAACTTATTAATGAAAGATACACACTCATTATTGACCATAAACATCAGACTTGAGTAACTTTACTGAAAATATTATCCTGAAATCCAAAATTTTGAGTTTTTAGGTTGAAATGAGAGAGGATTTACAAGGCAAACAATTTGTGTGTATAAGAAATGAGAGGAAAAGATGTAGTTGTCGAGTTTTAGTGCATTTAGAACTTTGTTTTGATTGTTAATTGTAGTTGGAGATATTTATGATTTTGGTAATTTTATTAATAAGTAATAAATATGGAAATCTTTGAGTAATCTATTTCGGAAGAAAATAATGGTATTTTTATGAATTATTTTAATTTTTAAATTTGGGTAAATAAGATAAATAAAAAAATCAAAAGTAAATTAATTTTGTGTTTGACCATAAATTTTATGTTATTTTTGAAAGAAGTAAACAGTTGTCACATACCTTTTGCCAATAAGAATATGCCGTATTCAGAAAATTTACTCTTAAAAGCTTAGGACAGTAAATGGAAGTATGGAAGTAGGATACAAAGGAAAAGACGATTTAATGATACAAAAAAAGCAAATAACGGGAATATATATTCCAAGTGTTATGAAATAACTTATAATTTTATAGTATCTCGAAATTTGAATAAGGACAAAATTTTATACCCGTAGGGAGGAGATAAGATTTAGAATCAAAGATATATTATATGAGAGAGAAGAGAGGAGAAGTGAGTTTACAATTGATCGCAATGATCGTATATATATAAAAGAAAAGTTGAAGTTACTGTGCAAATAATGACAGTGGGCCACACATCTTTTATATAAATCAACGAAAGTTGCCGTCCAAGACTGTGCATCTTGCGGCTTCTTTAACACTCCCCCTTGGGGACCGGTGTCACTATTGTTGCTTGCTTAACGTATTTGTTGCCTAGTTAAAAACCTTTCTAGAAAAACCCAGTAGGAAAAACCATAGTAAGATAAATAGAGTAAAACCACGTAAGCTCCCCCTCGAATGAGCAGTCACAGATCCTTCTGATGACGCATTCCAATGTTATGGACATGTTTCCTGAAAACCGAGGTTGGAAGTGATTTTGTGAAGAGGTCAGCTGCATTATCGCATGATCGAACATATCTGACTTCAATCTCTTTATTCTTCTCCAGTTCTTGAGTGTATGAGAAGAACTTCGAAGATATGTGTTTAGTTCTATCGCTTTTGATATATCCTTCTTTTGTTTGAGTAACACATGCTGCATTATCTTCATATATAACAGTTGGCTCCATATTTTTGTCAATCCCACTGCTTGAACATATGTGTCGGCTTATTGATCTTAGCCATACACATTCCCTACTTGCTTCATGAAGTGCGATGATCTCAGCATGATTTGAAGAGGTAGCCACGAGCGTTTGTTTCTGAGAACGCCAAGATATAGCAGTGCCTCCGATCGTGAAAACGTATCCTATTTGCAATCGAGCTTTGTGTGGATCTGAAAGATATCATGCATCTGCAAAACCAACAATTTGACCTTTTGAATCTTTAGAATAAAATAAACCTAAATCAATGGTCCATTGGAGATAACGAAAGACATGTTTAATTCCATTCCAATGTCTTCGTGTAGGAGATGAGTTGAATCTTGCCAAGAGATTGACAGCAAATGATATATCAGGTCGTGTGCAGTTTGCAAGATACATCAATGCTCTGATTGCACTTAGATATGGTACCTCAGAACCAAGAATCTCTTCATTTTCTGTAGATGGCCGAAATTGATCATTTTTAATATTAAGTGATCTAACAACCATCGGCGTGTTAAGAGGAGTTGACTTATCCATGTTAAAGCGTTTCAACACTCTTTTAGTATATATGGATTGATGCACGAATATGCCACTTTGAGAATGCTCAATTTGTAAGCCAAGATAATACTTTGTCTGTCCGAGATCTTTCATCTCAAATTCTCCTTTCAGATATTCTGATGCTTTTTTATTTCCTTTTTAGTTCCAATAATATTAAGATCATCAACATACACCGCGATAATCACAAATCCGGATGTTGTTTTCTTGATGAAAACACATTGGCATATAGGATCATTCACATATCCTTCTTTTGTTAAATGCTCACTGAGACGATTATACCACATACATCCAGATTGCTTTAACCCATATAATAATCTTTGCAATTTTATTGCACATAACTCTTTAGGTTTGGAACTTAGAGCTTCTGGTATTTTAAAACCATCAGGGATTCTCATATAGATATCAGTATCTAATAATCCATATAGATATGCAGTAACGACATCCATTAGACGCATTTCTAAATTTTCATTTGCCGCTAGGCTCATCAGGAATCTAAATGTGATCGCATCCATAACAGGAGAATACGTTTCCTCATAATCAATTCCAGGTCTTTGAGAAAAACCTTGGGGTACTAGACGAGCTTTGTATCTAGTAATCTCATTTTTCTCATTTCGCTTTCGGACAAATACCCATTTGTATCCAACAGGTTTCACATCTTTGGTTTGAGTATGATAGGTCCAAAAACATTTCGTTTGTTAAGCGAATCTAATTCAATTTAAATTGCATCTTTCCATTTTATCCAGTCATGTCTCTTTTGACATTCATATACAGACTTTGGCTTTGGATCTTTGTTTTCTTCATCTATTTCCTTTGCCAAAAGGTATGAGAAAACATCATCTATGTCATCTATCTCATTTCGTTTCCATATCTTTCCATTTTGGATATAATTGATGGAGATTTCATGATTTTCTTCAGATTCATGATGCTCTATATTATCATTAGATTCATGATTCGCTTCTTCTAAAATATTTTCTGTTATTTTGGTAGTATCATGCTTTTCAACTTCCTTTCGTTTTGTAGGATTTTTATCCTTTGAACCAAAAGATCTACCGCGTTTTAAACGTGTTCTTGATTCATGTGTATCAATTGCCGTTCCACACTTTTGTGGTATTTAAATGCGAGCAGGAGTATTTGTAGCGAGTATGTGAGATTTAGTTACCATTTTGGTATCGGCAAATGCATCAGGTAGTTGATTTTCTATATTTTGTAAATGCAGATACGTCGAACTTCTAGTTCTGACTGTTTTGTAGGGGGATCAAGATGTAATAAAGATGACACATTCCATTTGATTTCTTTTCTAACTTGTTTGTTTTCTTTCCCTAGAATCGGGAATTCTTTATCATCAAAATGACAATCGGCAAATCGATCCGTAAAGACATCACTTGTTTGTGGTTCTAGGTATCTTATTATTGATGGAGAATCATAGCCAATATATATTCCCAACCGTCTTTGCGGTCCCATCTTTGTACGTTGTGGTGGTGCTATTGGAACATATACCGCACAACCAAAGATTTTTAGATGAGAGATATTTGGTTCTCTGCCAAATGCTAATTGTAATGGGGAATATCTATGATATGCACTTAGTCTTATCCGAATGACTGCTTCTCCATGTAAAATAGCATGTCCCCATACATAGGTTGGAAGTTTTGATCTCATGATCAATGGCCTTGCAATCAATTGCAGCCTTTTGATTAATGATTCTGCCAAACCATTTTGTGTATGAACATGAGCAACATAATGCTCTACTTCGATCCCCGATACCATACAATAATCATTAAATGCTTGGGATGTGAATTCACCAGCGTTATCTAATTTATCTCTCTTAATTGGATAATCAGAGAACTGAGCTCTTAATTTTATTATTTGAGTTAGAAATCTCGTAAATGCCATATTTTGAGATGATAACAGAGAAACATGTGACCATCTACTTGATACATCTATTAATACCATAAAATAGTAAAATGGTCCACAAGGTGGATGTATTGGCCCACAAATATCACATTGGATTCGTTCCAAGAATTTTGGTGATTCTTTATCAATTTTAGTAGGTGATGGCCTTATGATTAATTTCCCAAGAGAACATGCAGTACATGTCATTTTATTACTTTGATATATATCTTGAGTTTTTATTGAATGACCATGTGAACTCTCAATGATTTTTCGCGTCATAGTAGTGCTTGGATGACCGAGACGGTCATGCCATAATATGACATCTTCTGAATTTCTTTTGATCTCAAGATGTGATTCTATTGCGTCTATATATGTATGGTGTAATCCAGAAGGAAGTTCTGGAAATTTTTCCTGTACAACTTTTTTGCCTGATTTTTCAGAAGTTATATATATACACTTCTTTCCATTTTCAGTTGCAGACTGAGTGTCATAACCTTGAAGGTATATATCTTTGAAACTCAACAAATTTCTTTTAGAATTCGGAGAATATAAGGCATTATTTATGGAAAACTTTGTTTCATTTGGCAACATAAAGTTTGCTTTACCAATTCCTTCGATTAAGTCTGTTGGACCTGATATTGTGTTGACGGTCATTTTTTCAGACTTCAAGTTTGAGAAATAGCTCTTATCTTTCAGTATAGTGTGTGTTGTACCACTATCTGGAATGCAAATTTCTCTACTAACTTGTTTTGTTGTTGCTCCATTTGCATTTTTATCCATTTTTGTAACACACAATTAATATTAGAAAATAAATTTCATAAGCAAACATATCATAATTATACATTGATTATTAGCGCACAATAGTTTTACATCACACAATAGTTATATATTAATAATTTTGAAAACAATATTATTTTAGAAATAATAATAATAATATTTTATGGCATCACAGAGCATTATTGAGCTTTATTATTGTAATCATCTTAATTCTCTTGATGAGCAGAATCGTTGAAATCATCCATAAAATCAGAAGACTCGAGGAATGTTGATGTTGTATCCTCGATGTGTTCATTAAGATTTACTTCTTTTGCCTTGCCTTTTATGGTCTCTTGGTACAACTTACATAGATGTTGAGGAGCTCTACACACTTGAGACCAATGTCCGTTCGATCCACATCTGTAGCAGACGTTATCATTTTTACGAGTAGGATTATCTTGAACTTCTTTTCCTTTCACTCGTTCAGATCTATTCCATGTGTTTGATCCCCTTCATCTTGGGTTGTAACTCCTTTCATGACCATGATTAAATAGACGGCCATGACCTCGACCATAACCACGACCACGGCCACGACCACGACCACGATAGGAATAATTTCCTTTTTCTGGATTTTTTATATCTGTTGTATTTACCTCAGCGAATGCTTTGGTTCCCATGGGTCGGGTATTGTGGTTTTTGATAAGCAGGTCATTATTTTTCTCTGCTATCATGAGTGCCACGGAAAGTTCGGAGAACCTTGTATATCCACGGTTTCTGTATTACTCTTGCAGAACATAATGATTCTTGTGAAAAGTGAGGTAATTTTTTTCAAGAATTTCTGCTTCTGTCACGGGCTTACCGCAATATTCTAATTGTGCCGCTATCCTCAGTGTTGCGGAATTGTACGTCTCCACCTTTTCAAAATCTTGAAACCGTAAGTTCTGCCACTCATAGAGTGCATGTGGAAGAGTTATTTTCTTCTGGTTATCAAATCTTTCTTTGAGAGCTTTCCAAAGATCTAGACGATCTTTTATACTCGCATAATCGTGCGTTAGATTTTCATCTAAATGCTTTCTCGGAAATATTACGGCTTTAGCCTTTTCTTGAGAAGCGAAGTCATTTTCTTCCTTTATGGTGTCGAGAATTTTTTTTAATTTAGATGAAGCTCCATGTTGGTGATCCATGCTATGTAATTTGCTCCAGTTACTTCGAGTGCCGGAAACTGAAGTTTCTCGATATTTGCCATTTTAATTTTCTAAAACACAAAATATTAAAATTTTATTAGAATATCATTAATTTTAATGAAAACCGTTTACATTGATTATGCAAGCAATTACAAGAAAAAATAATGCATAAAACTTAAATAGACATTAATGCCAAAATTTTCATCGGTAACTCTTCCAAGATAAATCAAATACATAGAAGTAAAAATAAAAATCGTACATAAAATCAAAACAACCGAATCATTTTTTTTGCAAAGAAAATCGGAGGAGAGCGAATAGGAAATATTTGGGAGGAGATGAAATGTTTTGGATGAGTTGAATGAATGAAGGATGAGTGTATTTATAGATGAAAAATACTGTTTATGACCGTTGGAAAAAGGGGAAAATTTTGAAAATTTTCTTTGTGACCGTTGGGATTAAATCGTTTGAACCAAAAATCAATCTGAAAATATCGTAATAAGCAGTGAACCAGATTTAGCAAATTTCATAATATTTTATATAGGTGACCAAACATTTATATAATATATTCATAATATGCAAATATCAATATTTATTCTAGTGATAAAATTATTTCCGTTAAAACATTAAACAAATAATGCGGCGGCAGAGCCAAGTCAATATTATGCAATAAATAAATTATGCGGCGGCAGAGCCAGGCCTATTTTATGCAATAAACAAATTATGCGGCGGCGGAGCCAAGCCAATATTATGCAATAAATAAATTATGCGGCGGCAGAGCCGAGCCAATAATCATAGCATATTTAGCAATTACGGTTTATTAACGAGGCGACATACCGCCTACATTAATATAGATAAATAATATAAATTATATGGCGGCAAAGCCAAGCCTATAATCAGATATATACAGTATATTTAGTAATCTTAACGGGGCGACATACCGCCTACATTAATATATATAAATAATATAAATTAAAATAACCACTATAAAATAATAAATAGTAATAAAGACGGTATACCGGCCATTATAACAGGATAAATATAATACATATAAATTTTACCGAATTGTAGAGTGATCGTGCTGATAACGTATTATGAAATAACTTATAATTTTATAGTATCTCGAAATTTGAATAAGAGCGAAATTTTATACCCGTAGGGAGGAGATAAGATTTAGAATCAGAGATATATTATATGAGAGAGAAAAGAGGAGAAGTGAGTTTACAATTGATCGCAATGATCGTATATATAAAAGAAAAGTTGAAGTTACTGTGCAAATAGTGATAGTAAACCCCACTTCTTTTATATAGATCAACGAAAGTTGCCGTCCAAAACTGTGCATCTTGCGGCTTCTTTAACACCAAGAATTAAAACGGACCTTGGGAGTTAAATATATGCATGGCTGTTTATGCATAGATTTATATCATACATACTTGTCCATGTGGCTATCAGGATTCCCTTCCTTCAATAAACGTTGATGTAGTGTAGGTCCAAAAGCTATTCAATAACCAACAAAACGATCACACACCAAGAAACTCTTCACTCTCTAATTCTCAATTCTCACCATACATTTCTCCTCTTTCTTTCTTATCTTTTCTAGATTTTCTTTTACATCACTTATCTACCTTTCATGCTCTTCACCACTCCTTTCAAAAAAAAACCATCATTAATCAGTTTCTCTCTCTGTCTTTCTCAACATTCAAGAAACGAGCGAGACACAGAGGAGTGTATTTTTCTCTGTTTTGTCTCTCTGGCTATATATTCACACATTGTGTGAACAGATACAAAACAACACAAACCCAATTTATGTTCTTCTGATCTTCTTTTAAGCTTTGCTTCAGACATCAATGGCCGGGACTGGAGTTTTCACAGAGATTCTTGACGGAGAAGTTTACAAATACTACTCCAATGGAGAGTGGAAAACCTCTTCCTCCGGTAAGAGTGTTGCAATTATTAACCCATCCACAAGGAAGACTCAGTACAAGGTTCAAGGTACGTTTATGCATAGCAGATTTATATAATGATCCTGACCAAACTTGAAGACATGTTACTGTAAAATTGATGAATATTGGTTGATTTAATGTACATAACAAACCCAAAATACTTTGAGAGAAACAGAGGAGAAAAAAAGAACAGAGGAATTTAAGATAAGATTAATGTTCTGTTTCTGTAATTGGCAGCATGCACACAAGAAGAAGTGAACAAGGTGATGGAGTTGGCTAAAACTGCTCAGAAATCATGGGCAAAGACTCCTCTTTGGAAAAGAGCAGAGCTTCTTCACAAAGCTGCTGCAATCCTCAAGGACAACAAAACTCCCATTGCTGAGTCTCTTGTCAAGGAGATCGCAAAACCCGCCAAAGATTCTGTCACTGAGGTCTCTCTCTCTCTCTATATATATATATATATATGCATCTTCTTCATTTGAAACAATTTTTTTTTCTGTAATGTTTTGATATATTGGGTGAAAGGTTGTGAGGTCTGGAGATTTGATCTCTTATTGTGCTGAAGAAGGTGTTAGGATCTTAGGTGAAGGGAAGTTTCTTCTCTCTGATAGCTTCCCTGGTAATGAACGTACTAAGTACTGCCTCACTTCCAAGGTATAATATAATATCTCATCAACTTCTTGAAGTTGCCAACAAATGTTTTGAGCAAAACTATTGTCGAGCTGCAGATCCCGCTTGGTGTGGTTTTGGCTATTCCTCCATTCAACTACCCTGTCAATCTCGCTGTATCGAAGATTGCTCCTGCTTTGATCGCTGGAAACTCTCTCGTCCTCAAACCTCCAACTCAAGTAACTTAAAAACATCTAGATGCTACATCAAATACAAAAACTAACATGGCCTTACTTTTAAACTTGATGTTTTGAAAAATGCTTTAACGGTCTGTTTTCTTTAGGGAGCTGTTTCTTGCCTTCATATGGTACATTGCTTTCACTTAGCCGGGTTCCCTAAAGGTCTCATTAGCTGCATCACTGGAAAAGGCTCTGAGATCGGCGATTTCCTCACTATGCACCCTGCTGTTAACTGCATTAGGTATATATACATACATTCAACAAAAAATGTTATGTTCTTATTAACTACTTAAGCTTTGGATGACTGGTTTCAGTTTCACTGGTGGTGATACTGGAATCTCAATCTCCAAGAAAGCTGGTATGATTCCTCTTCAAATGGAACTTGGAGGAAAAGATGCATGCATTGTCCTGGAGGATGCTGATCTTGATTTAGTCGCTTCCAATATCATCAAAGGAGGATTCTCTTACAGGTAATCTAGCTAACTACAGTGAGTGTAACTAGGGATTTTTGTGTTAACCTGGTTTATCTACCTTTTACAGTGGCCAGAGATGCACTGCGGTTAAGGTAGTCCTAGTGATGGAACCAGTGGCGGATGAGCTTGTTGAGAAAGTGAAAGCTAAAGTGGCAAAACTCACCGTAGGACCGCCTGAAGAGAACTGCGATATTACAGCAGTGGTGTCCGAATCTTCAGCTAATTTCATTGAAGGATTGGTGATGGATGCTAAGGATAAAGGAGCAACGTTCTGCCAAGAGTACAAAAGAGAAGGTAACTTGATATGGCCGTTGCTTTTGGACAATGTCAGACCGGACATGAGGATTGCTTGGGAGGAACCGTTTGGTCCTGTCTTACCCGTCTTGAGGATCAACTCTGTTGAAGAAGGCATTAACCATTGCAATGCTAGTAACTTTGGCCTCCAGGTAACATAACTTTTGGCTATCTTCAATCTGGTTTAGTTCAGTTTATTTGGTTTATTCTTAACCGGAGCTAAACAATTAATTTTGTTTAAAGGGATGTGTATTCACAAAGGACATCAACAAGGCAATACTGATCAGTGATGCAATGGAGACAGGAACGGTTCAGATCAACTCCGCGCCAGCGCGTGGACCGGACCACTTCCCTTTCCAGGTGAATCATCGAATTATAAATACATTTTTCCTCGGTTATGACCGGTTAGCTAAATCGATTGTGGATTGGCTTACACAGGGACTCAAGGACAGTGGAATAGGATCACAAGGTGTGACAAATAGTATCAATTTGATGACTAAAGTGAAGACCACCGTCATTAACTTGCCTACACCTTCTTATTCTATGGGTTAGTTTCCCTTATGTTCTTCATCTTAGAATCAAATCAATCGGTCTCGTTTGTATCAGATTCCATCGAAACCTATGAATAAAATGGAGTGATTAGGGTCACAATTATGGTGTATAAACTCTATGTAATCAATAAGAATCTATTTTAATGTAATGTAAAAGATTTGAAAAGTGAGTGAGAGTTGGTTGTGTTGTGTTATAACAGGAGACGGTTTCATCTCACGACTGTGATTGAAGCACAAAGATCCCTTTGATGAGTCTTTGGAGTTTATTTTAACCTTTTTCCATCTTGAAATAATCATTGGACACCAATCTCATCGATTTCTCCGAAGGAATATTTCAGAAAAAAAAAAGAGAAATGAAAATGACGTCGAAGTTATTCAGAAAAATATCTCAATCCAAAAATATGATTTTTTAAAAAAAAAAAAACTCTTGCTTCGGATGATTAGATTTAAGATTAGGAAATCTATACAAAATAATCTTTTATATTTTTATTTACATCGTTTAGAAGTTAGAACATTCTTTCTTTCACGAATCTTCTCCATTCCAGAGTTATTCTTGAAATGTACTTTTTTCTAAAATACCTCTCACCAATCAAAACATTCATCAACATCAAAAGAAATGTTTACAGAAGCTTGTTTCAAATCGAGTGTTTATCATTTTAAGCTTTACATAGACTTGTAATTTTTTTCTTCTCTTTACCTTGTGTCAGTTTCTTTCTTTAACCTTGAATCCTTGACGAAAATAGGATTACTATCATAATAGAATGTGTTTGTAGCCAATTCCAAAAGGTTTGTCTTTCTTTACAAGTTCAGGTCTCTCCCATGTTCTCAGCGCAATTCCGAAAGTGACTGTCTATAGAAAACTCTTTTGGCAGCTTCAAGTTAAAGGGTGCAACTGATTTGTTAATTTTTGGAATGAAATAATGTAGAATGCTTTATTTTTTCATTCTACAAAATAAAAAGAATTACCATTTATATGGATTGAGATAAAATGTTCATTTCATCAATTTCACAAAAAGTAAACAAAATTCAAAAGAAATCATTTTACTATAATTTTGATCATAAATAGCCAGTATTCCATTTTTTATATCCGTTCTATTTTATTCTATTTATGTCTTGATTGATAGAGTTGATGACAAAATAATAGCAGTATGCTTTTGAAACAATGTTCTTTCATAAATGTATTAAATAAAATGATTTATATAGTAGTATATTATTCGTATATAAAACTATCATATAAATTAGTATAATTTATTTATTTCTAAAGAATCTAAATATATTTATATTTATAACATATATTATTAGTTATTACATTTTATTAAAAATAATAAAAATGTTTAGTTATATTTTTAAATCTAAAATATTATTCTTTCTAAACAATTTAAAACGATCTTATTTTTAAATTTCAATTTTTCAAATATTAATTTTTATTTTTGGATAAAAATGTTTATTTTGGATATAAATACAATTTTGCGATATTATTAAATTCAATAAATTAATTATTTTAAAATATTAAATTGATATTTTTGCAGTGACTTAATTGGTATTACTTAGGTCATATTCTTCCTTTCCGACGTAGGATCCAAACATTACTGCGAGAAAGTTAACCTACATAGAGTAAAACTAAAATTTGAAATATCAATCTGTTTAAAAGTAAAGTAAATAAAGAGATGTTTTTTCAGAGAACTTGCTTACTATTTAAAACAAAGAGATGTTGGAGTTCACGTCAAGACGAACTTCAATATGATTGTGTATCCATGTAAGTATGTAACTGATATTAAAAAAAAGGTTTAGTTTTAGGGCTTACTAGGATGTAGACCCCCGCGAAATCGCGGGGGCGAGTTAATATTAAGTTTTTAATATCAGTTTTAAATAATAATATATTAATTATTTTAAAATAAAAATAGATAATTATTTTAAAAATATATATATAACTGATATAGTTAAAATAAAAACATTAAAGATGAAACTTTTTATAGAACTTTATTATAAATAAAATATATTGAAAATATTAATGTCAAAGGGATGAAACCCTTTAAAATATTAAAATTTTAATATTACTTTTAAAAGTATTATATATATATATATTAAATGTTTAAAACAAACATGATAATATATAAATGATTTTTCTAAATATATAATTGATATAGTTAAAAAGATAATTAAAACATTTATGCTAAAATGATGTAATCCTTCAGAATTATCATGTTTACTAACTAATATTCAAATTTTAATATTATTTTCAAAATGATTTTATATAAAATTTTAAAACAAAGAAGGTTTATATATTTTTTTCTATCGTGAAATGATTCGGTGCAAATGTACAATGCTTAATTTTCTTAAAATATACAACTCTTTAACGAATGAACATGTTTTCATTTCAATTGTTTTAATATTTAAAAAAATTATTATGAAAGAGTTCAATGTTACGTTTCTTGAAATATATAACTTTTTGGTTATAAAAAATATTCAAGAAAATGTATAATTGTTAAGTTTCACAAAAGATGCAACTCTTTAAAGAATGAATGCTTGTTAAGTGAAACTATGATGTTATACTCGAGTTCTTAAATGAATTTTAACCGTTAGATTAGCGATTTTGAACACTCAACCGTTAGATATTAATTTTTTTCTTATAATAAATTGATGACGTTCATGGTTAAAGAAAATATGTATTTTAAGATTATAGGAGATAAACACATCATATACTAAAACAATTAAATGATGTCAGTTATAAATGTTATTTTGAACTTTTTCTAATAAAAATGATGATATCAGTGGAAAACAAAATAAGTTTGCTATTAGATTGTTGTTTAGTTGGATTGTGATCCGAAGATGTGTGAATTATAAACATGGATAATGATTAAAATCGAACATGATATAATTTCCTTTTAAGAGTATTTCAACTTTATTCCAAACATTGGATTACACAAAATCTCTTTTTATGATGAGATAATCAAAATTTCACTCTTGTTTTTGACTAAAATACAAGAGAAACAAAATAAGATTTATTGTTTATATCTTTTCTTCAAAGATCTTGGATGATCTTTGAACAATGATTTTTTCTCATTCTCTAACTAACTATTGATTTCTATTTTTATCTATTTGTCAATCCTACACCTCCTTATATAGAGAACTAAGAGTTACAACCAACAGTTGCAGTGGTTAACAAAGAGTTCTAATGGTTAACACTAATAGTTCCAAAAGTTAATCAAGAGTTGCAATTGTTAAAATCAATAGTTGCAACTGTTAGCAAGAGTTGCAATCATTCACACATTTTTTGGTGATACTATATATGCGCCTTTTGGTGATGACACATTCACACTCTTTCAGTGACCTATGTTCGCACCCCTTCGACAAGATCTGT
Organism: Moricandia arvensis; assembly: GCA_905132765.1. NCBI lineage: Eukaryota > Viridiplantae > Streptophyta > Magnoliopsida > Brassicales > Brassicaceae > Moricandia > Moricandia arvensis. Next base: position 136,047 of record CAJHQP010000513.1, read on the forward strand.
TCACACCTTTTTGGTCACAACACATTCACACCTCTTTGGTCACGACACGTTCGTACCTCTTTGGTCACGATATGTTTGCACATCTTCAGCCACAACAAGCTCGCACCTCTTTGTCCAAGACACGCTCGTACCCCGTCGGTCACGACATGTGCGTATCCCTTTGGTCATAACACATTCACACATCTTTGATCACTATACATTCACACTCCTTTGGTCATGATCGTTCTCACATCTTCGGTCACGACACGTTCGTACCTTTTGGGTCATGACATGTTCGTATCTCATTCAAGATACATCATTTATCAACTAAAAGAAGAATGTGAAAGGGTGTGTTTTTTAAAAATAAAAAATATATCTAAAAGGATCTATCGTTGAAAAATATATCTTCAGCCATAACACATTTACACCTCTTTGGTCACAACACGTTCGCACCTCTTCGGTCACGACAAGTTCGCACCTCTTTGGTCACGATACGTTCACACCTCTTCGGTCACGACACGTTCGCACCTCTTCCGTCACGACACGTTCGCACCTCTTCGGTCACGACACGTTCGCACCTCTTCGGTCACAACACGTTCGCACCTCTTCAGCCTTAATACACTCACACCTTTTCGGACAAGACACGCTCGTACGCTATCGGTCACGTCACGTTCGCACCTCTTTGATCACGACACATTCGCACCCCTTCGGTTACAGCCCATTCGCACCTCTTCAATCACGATACATTCGCACCCCTTCGATCATGACCCGTTTGCACATCTTTAGTCACGACACGTTCGTACCTTTTGGGTCACGACATGTTCGTATCTTATTCAAGACATCGTTCATCAACTAAAAGAAGCATGTGAAAGGGTGTGTTGTTTAAAAAATAAAAAATGCATCTGAAAGGATATATATAGTTCAACAATTAAAAGAGAGGCTTGTGAAAGACACATTGTTCACAACTCTTCGGTCACGACACATTAACACTTCTTCGGTTACAACACCTTCGCACCAGGTCACAACATGTTCGTACCTCTTCGGTCACGACACGCTTGCACCTCTTTGGCCAAGACATGCTCGAACCTCGTCGATCATGACACTTTTGCACCTCTTCGGTCACGACACGTCCGCACCCCTTCATTCACAACCCATTTGCACCTCTTCGATCATGATATGTTCGTCATGACTCATTTACACATCTTTAGTCATGACACGTTCATACCTTTTGGGTCACGACATGTTCGTATCTCATTCAATATATGCCATTCATCAACTAAAAGGCATGTGAAATGATATATTGTTTAAAAAATGTATCTAAAAAGATATATCTTTCGACAATTAAAAGAGGCATGTGAAAGAGCACGTTGTTCACACCTCTTATCCAACTGCTATTAAATAATGGAAACACAAAAATACAAACATATATGGAAGTTGACGAGAAAGAGTAGTTAGTCGGTTGTTATCATTTTTTCACCTATTGACAAATGACTTCTTTTCATAAATAAGTTTATAATTAATAGTTCTTTAATTTTTTTATAAAAAATATGTGAATGGTTTCTAAGAAGGGTTGTGTCTTTTGAAAGGTCGTGTCTTTTGAAAGAGTTGTGTCTTTTGATGTTTCTTAACCAATTTTTCTGTTTTTTATAAAGAGTTGTGTCTTTTAGTGTACATAAATTTGTTAATTTTATTTTTATTTATTAAAGAGTTGTATCTTTTTATGTTTAACAAAAACGAAAGGGTTGTGTCTTTTAGTGTTCTTTTTTAAAAAAAAAAAAAGAGCTGTGTTTTTGGTATGTTAAGACACACCTTTTAGATTAGCAACTGATGACATCATACGTTTAAACGAAACTAAAGCTTAACTGTTAGATTGTATAAGAAAGTAATTTCTGACTGTTGGATTGAAATCTTTTGTCCTATAAGAAATTGATGACATCATTGATGACCAAAATTCATAAATAATAATTAATAGTTCTTTAATTATTTTAAAAAAAATATGTGAATGGTTTAAGAGTTATCTTTTGAAAGGTTGTGTCTTTTGAAAGAGTTGCGTCTTTTGAAAGAATTGTGTCTTTTGATGTTTCTTAACCAGAGATGACTTTGTTTTTTCTGTTTTTATAAAGAGTTGTGTTTTTTAATGTACATAAATTTGTTAATATTTTTATTTTTTAAAGAGTTGTATCTTTTGATGTTTAACAAAAACGAAAGGATTGTGTCTTTTGGTGTTCTTTTTATAAAAAGGAGTTGTGTCTTTTGGTATGTTAAGAGATACCTTTTAGATTAGCAACTGATGACATCATACGTTTAAACGAAACTAAAGCTTAACCGTTAGATTGTATAAAAAAGTAATTTTTGACAGTTTGATTGAAATTTTTTTTTCCTATAAAAAAATGATGACATCATTGATGACCAAAAACTGGTTTGCTATTATATATAGATTTGTGAGATAACCAAAAAAAAGGGAAATTGGTTTTGTAGAGAGAAAGTAGAGAGAAATAGGAAGAAAAAAAAAGAAGAAAGGGTGTGATTTTGGTTAGGGGGTTTTGTTGGTTATGTCACCTAATTTCCTTTAGTATTAGATACATTTTCTTCACAATAATGACATCCATTTGGAACGGGAACTCCGTTGAAAATACTGGCGTCATACACGTTGTATCGTTTTCTTTTCAGTCACAACTTTTGGTATGTCCAATATAATAATCGCATTTCCTCTCAAGTCTTTTTTTTGGTTAAAGATGATTTCGTTGCATGATCAAATTTACATTATTCACCTTATCATAAAAAATGTAAAACAATTGTATACATATCTATTAACTTATGTGGAATATGCGGATTGAGGTGTAAAGGAAGAAATGACAAAGACGTACACCAATTTTACAAATCTCTAACTAATTGTTATTTTGTACCGAAGAATGTGAAAACTATATTTTATGTCGTGGCATTTGCTTTATCAAGAACTGAACTCATATTTTAAATCTAGTTACGTCTCTGACTTTGTAAAATAATGATAGTTCGTCGATGCTCTCTAGCTTTGTTGTGTAGTACATTAATTATTTGACCAACATTTGCAATCAATAAATGAGTGTATTTAATGCCCATCTTTCTTCCTTTGAGAGTTTGTGCGAAGGCAGAATGTCCCATGTGCTTAATAACTCGTATACGCAATTTCAACGTCCACATAGTCTGGGTATTTTCGATATCAGTTCGATTTGTTTCCGTTATTTTGGATATTAGATAGTTGGGATAGGACATTAAAATTTTTATTTACTACTTGTTCTATTTTTGGTTCGGACATTTTAGATTTAGTTCGATTCAAATAATAAAACTAGGAAATACCTGAAAAAAATGATTCCTATTTAGTTATAGTTCTGGTTTGGGTATTTCGGATAATTTAAATTAAATATCGAGTATTTTAGGTAATATAGCAAATAACTTGAACAACTCGGACCAAAATTTTGAATATTTCAGATTTATTTTGAATATTCTGATATTTTTGGGTAATTTGGATATTTTATGATAATTTAGTTTTTTTAACTATTTTTAGATACTTTTAATTGATTTTTAAATTATAAATATATATTTAGTTATGTTGTATGTGTATATAGTTAATATTTTTATATATTCAAGTACCCGTTCGATTTTTGATTTTAATTCGATTCGGTTATTTCGGATACATAAATACATGAACCATTCGAGTATATCAGGGTTGTGCTCCAATTCTGGTCTTGGGTATTTCAGTTTGGTTCTGGTTCGTGTCTTCGGTTTCAGTCTTTGCCCATGCCTATATTAAGACCAATAATTTCATACTACTACTCAATATGCTTGCTTTGGGTTCCTCAAAAAATTAAATAGAGCTTCCTAAATCAAAGTAATGATCTCCTTTTATTTTGTTAAAATATCATTTTATAAAATTCCAGACATATTAGAAGAATACATATACCAATTTTACAATCTAGTTTTTTTAAATCAATATCAGTTATATAACTGAATTTTTCTTTATCGGAACGATAATATGAGTAGTGGAAAGTGAACACGCCAACACAAGACGTGCCCCTACGATTCTTTGTTTTTTTGGAGTTCAAGAAATGTCCCTAAGATTGTATGTTGGTCTATAAAGTACGATTGTACACGTATTTTATGTCTATATATATATATATATATATATATATGCAATTCACACATGTGCATACGAAGGCATACGTGAGCATAGATGTTTGACTAATCTTTTAAAACTTGAGGAAATCATGACTTGGGAAGATCATTCAATGAACTTGGGTTCAAAGGTTTGAACGAATACATGTATAGTACACAAACATAACACGAGCATGAGTGGCATTGCATGCATAATAATATACATGCACACATATGTACTTATAATGTACTGTTACTGATATATTTCATATCTCTCTCTTCTTTCTGAATTCGACTTATCAAATGTATTCTCTTAATTCGATACAATGGGAAGTAACGATGGAAAGAATGAGGAAACCTGTGCGAGCTCGATGAAAGAAGCTCAGCAGCAAAAAGGAAAACAAGTTGATATTCAGCTACGAAGAATATCACCATAAATTTTACCTTCAAGTGATAATCCGAGTTCGTTGATCTCGCAACCCTTTCTTAACAGATCTAATTACAATGAATGGTCTGGAAATGTACGTATAGTACTTAAAGCAAGAAAGAAATTTGGTTTCGTGGAAAGTTTGATCTCACAATCAAATGAAGATTCAAAAGACTTAAAGGATTGGTGGGCTAGGAGGATTGGTGGACCAATAAAGCGTTGGTGAAGTCTGATGTCAAGTGTTTTTAATGGAATTTAGATATTTATTTTAGCTTATTTTGATCACTTAAGCTTGCATTCAGGATAGTTTCAGTTGCATACTTTGCATTTGTGTCATCTCAGGCAAGAGTGGCTCTTTTTGGCTCTTGCAGGACATTTGGCCACAAAAAATTTCAAACGAAGGAAAAATGAAGAAGTCGCAGCCGAGGACACAAAACCTCTACTAATATAAAGTCTTGCAAGCAAAATGAAGTCTGGCCAGTAAAGTAAAATCTGGCGAGCAAAAATGAAGTGTGGGCACAATGAATAGAAGTCTGGATATGGGTAATGTTCACCAAATCTTTGCCTGTAAATAGATATTTAGGGAAAGAGAAACCTTAAGCTACCTCAACAACATTTTTCTTTTGTTTCTTTTTGCTTTCTCTTGTTTATAGATAAAAAAAAATCATGTGTGGATCTTGTTTGAATCTAAGTAATTATTTTGTTTCTATCTCTTTTACTCTTGTATAAACATGGTTCTTTAAGGATTTGTGACAAGTTCTTAAGTTTTTATAGCTTTCAGTGAGAATGCTTTTTTAAAACTTTTGGGTTTAATAGATTAACGTGACAGATGGATGATTTGAGAGATGCTTAGGGCTATATGCTTATTAGGTGTATTAATTTTAGATTAACTTTGATCAAATTCATTTAGAGTTTAAGGGTCTGACTAGTTAAAATGTACCAATTGCAGGAGTTCACAGATGTGGGTCGTTAAGATTTCTAGCGTTGCTAAGCTATATTTACGACTGGTACAGCGATTACTAATTGATGTCTTTGAGGAATATTTATGATTGATTGATTGATTATAAGATGTTGAAGCGGTTTAATATTAAACTACCAATATTAACACATTAAAACAATAAAATATTAAAAACATAATAAGATAAAATATTATAATTATTAATATACTATAATTAATAAGATATTGCATTTATTTAATTATATATTTATTTTAGTCAAGATGAATGTTATAATTTCAATAAAAATTGTTTTGAAGATTTATATTAGAATTTTTTTAAACATATTTTGTTTCATTTATATATGTACATATCTCTATATATGAATATATATATATATATTAATTTTAAAAATTATTAATTTAAAGCCTTTTAATACATTGTCATGCTGTTAGTGAATTTAAATTAAAATATAAATTGTATATATATATATATAAATATTTCTTTATAATATTTAAAATCTTAAACTTCAATATAATTTTAGAAAATAATTTTGAGAAATACCCTATGATAGCCATAAAAAGCTGTCACAAATATAGCATCCAATGATCAAAATGACCAAAATATTTTATTAAAGAGGTAAATATACACTTATACTCCTAAGGTTAACTAATCTAGACTTAGAGTTTAGAGTTAAGCGTTAGATTTTTGGGAGTGAGGTTTAAAATTTTAAAGAATATATAAAAACAAATATTAAAATTTTAAATTAAAAATAAAAAAATTAAAAAAACCATTTTCTAATTTCAAAAATAAAATTTGAAAATTTTATTTTTCAAAAATTTGAATTTGAATACATATAACTCGAAACTTTTAAAATTATGAATTATATATATATATATATATATATATATATATCTAGCGTATAAGAGTTTGTTGCCTCTTTAATGAAACATTTTGATCATTTTCTTTCTTATCATCTATTTTTGTGACAAAAACTTAAAATAGTCTATTTGAAAGAATTATCCAATAATTTTATATTTGATTATACACATGTAACCGCAAACGATAGTGAAGACAAATTTTTGATTTTAAGAGGTTTGGAGTGGTTTAAAACAATTTATAGCGTTTTGTGATTGTTGTAAAACATCATCACCTGCTACTAACTGCAAAAGTTACGTTTACAAAGGATAGCAAAAAAGCTAGTCAAACCATAAATAATTTTATGTCCAAAAGATGTTCAAATGATTGAATCAACTTATTATCAGAGAACGAAAATTGATATTACAGATGTTAGTGGTTAATAGATCTGTGATTTATCACCAAAATAATATACCTCGAGGACATATAAATAAAAATATCATACTGATATCAAAATTCATTTTAAAGCCTATTATCATAGTTTGTGATTATTAATTCCAAATACGAGTATCTTTTTGAGATAATATGTTTGTGATCTTGGGGACAAAGAAAAAACACTAAATTTCGAGAGAACATTTTATAATGGAGTTGAGCATCATTGATGAATGTACCAAATTAAAAATTGTTAGCCTTAGATATATTTCATAATGAAAATATTTTTAGAACCAAAAAACTATTGTGGTTCCCATTCATATTTTTCTTATCATCAAAGGATCATATACATTGGAGGAAAATTGACCTTTTACAAAAAAAAAATGATAATGGCAGAATGTAGACCCAAAATTATATTGATCCAAATCAAAGGATTTGTGGGATTCGTGATCCACAACGACAAATCGATAAGAATCTGACATGGACAAGACCATCTAAAGGATTATAAAATATAACTATAATGGTTCACCTCCCAATAGTCGGACCCCTTTCTAAATTAGGTTGGGTTATTCGAAATGAAGGCTTACTTAGGCTCGAACAAGCAAAAAACGAGATAATAAGTACTTCAGAACTAAAATTAAAACTCCAATAACTGCAATGCAAAATTACTGGTGAAGAGGTCAAGGAAAAAACATTTTTAACTGAAGTCTTAGGGCATGATTAACACGGATTTCTTAAACTGGATTTTTTAAAAAAAGTTAAAAAATTGTTTCTTAGTTTTATTAAGAAAAGTTAAGAAACAATTTTTTATTTCATAGTTTTAAAAAACAGTTTCTTAACTTTTCTTAAGAAAATTAAAAAACAGTTTCTTAACTTTCCTTAAAAAATTCAGTTTAAGAAACTTGCGTTAATCATGGTTTTAGTGGATCTCATCGAAATCAACCATAAACTTGGGGATTTTAGTTTGGATCCCTAAAGTTTGGTATTGGATAAACCGTTTTGAAAATATTCACATTATAATGGGTAACAAGTATCAGTTCATGGTGATTGTACTTCAATCTATCATTTCTATGTCCGCATGTAACTGCTAGTGTTTTGGTGACTACTTTCGTTTCACGTTCTTAATAGTATTCAGATGTTACAGAAACAAAGTAATAGCGATAAGTATATTAAGCAAAAATGTTTATTATTAATCTGTAAAAAGGAATGATTAAGATATGGAGTAAAGATAAAACCAAAGTTTAGACGGCAACTAAAGGCGAAGATAATCATCGATTCATCATCACACAATATGGGTTGCTAACGAAAAAGAAAAGTGTTTTAATTTTTCTTTTCAACCATCACCTAAAAAAGTGATAAAATTATATTAGTAATTCCTTATTGTATTAGTTTTCTTTTCAAACCCTAAAACAATATGAATGGCCTTTTGTAGAAAAAAAACTAAAACAATTAAAAATAAAATAAATCTTTCAAATAGATTTTTTTGAAGTCTTTGTCACAAAATAGATATTAAATAAAAAAAATAACCAAAATATTTTTTTTATTTTCAAAATTTTAATATTTTTATAATTTTTATTTTAAATTTCACCTCCAAAATCTCATCCCATAACTCTAAATCTTAAGTCTAGATTAGTTAAAAGAAAAAGTTTTTTTCTTAAATATTATCTTAGGGAAAAAATATTTTTTAGGTCTCTCTATATTGCTCTTGAAAATATTATATCTACATCAATGCCTCTTTATAATAATTAAGCCGAACCTCAACATTTCCAACTCCCTCTTCCCAAGAAAAAGTGTGGAAAGATGATGAATTCTTCTCTTCTAACTCCTTCTTCATCTTCTTCCCATGTCCAAACTCCAGCGACGACCTTTGACCATGAAGACTTCCTCGACCAAATCTTCGCTTCCTCCCCTTGGTCCTCCGACGAAGCTCATCCTCCTCCTCCTCCGTCCTCTGATGGCTTCGTCGACTCTAGGCATCAACAGATCATGATGATGCCTTTAACGTCCCATCATCAGAACGAGGTTGTTGATGGTTCCTCCGTCCACGCTCTTTACAATGGCTTCTCTGCCGGTGGATCTCTTCCTTTCCACATCCCTCAGGTATAAAATAAAACCTAACAAATCTCTTTCTCCGCTTAGAACGTATTAAAAGCTGAATATATTGATCATATTTTAGGGATCGGGACGTGGATTAATGAATCAACAAGGACAAACCCTAACGCAACCGCAACCGCAGGGAAGTGCGTCTACAGCTACTGGCGGTGCGGCGGCGGGTCCGCCGCAGAGTAGGACTAAAGTCAGAGCTAGGAGAGGCCAAGCAACTGATCCTCACAGTATCGCCGAACGGGTTTGTTCTTTTTATTTTATTAAATAATAATTCGAAATGTTTTTCGTTTAAGAAAAAAAAAACGAAAACAAAAAAAAAAGAAATGTTTTCCGTTGCATTAACTCGTATCAGTTACCGAGAAAAGTGTGGAAATTAATATTTTTATCTTTTGAAAAGAGAAGTGTTAAACTTTTTGACCTATTTTCTGAAAGTTATGAAAAAATGTTTTTATGGGGGCAGTTACGACGAGAGAGAATTGCGGAGAGAATGAAAGGTCTTCAAGAACTCGTTCCTAACGGCAATAAGGTAGTTTATTGAATCCATTTTCAGCTTTTTTTTTTTCAAATATTTAAACGGATCACTGAACTTTACATCATTTATAATCAACATTCGGAATATTGATCAGGAATTGGAATTGTTCACGTCTTGAATAGATTGTGGACATGTCAACTAGAACTCTTTAATATTTTCATAGGTTACTATTTATTGACCAAAACTCAAGAGTTGATAAGTAAAATTTTATACTTTTTGTTTTACTCATATAATGGTGGTTGATTAGCATCTCTATATAAAAATATCTTTCAAATCATTAAACACTGATTAGCTAATTAATTGCGCTACAATAATATAGTAAAGTTAACTAATGCAGTAATTAATGGTTGGGATCTCAGTTCTGACAGATTGTTTTTTTGTATATTTATTTACATAATTATTAACAGACAGACAAGGCATCGATGCTCGATGAGATAATAGATTATGTGAAGTTCTTACAGCTCCAAGTCAAGGTGAATCTCACAGTCTCTCTCAAACTTTTCTTACAGTTGTTAAAGCAATAAGTTTCATTTTATTTTATTCATTGACGATTCTTCCTTTGCGTTATACTACTTGACATACTAGTACTAGACAAAAAGAAAAGCTGGTATATTAGTACAATACCGATATTCCAATTAATCAAATATATATGGGCTTCTGCAACTAAATTCCCTATGCTCCCTCTCTATTATTTTTTTCTGGATTGTCATATACTCGCATTATATAATGCATACTGATATTTAAATAATAGTGGACCGGTGTACTTTATAATCCTGTTTTGTTTTTAATTATTGCGTTTTAGGTGCTGAGCATGAGCAGATTGGGTGGTGGTGCTTCCGTTCCTTCTCAAATCTCTGAGGTAATCAATTTTATTATTTCTTCTCCTTTGTTTTATAAACGATCCAACTATTTATATCAGAGTTAATGGATAAAATAATGAAACCATATCAATTTCACATATATTAAGTTATGTTATTTGCAACCTGCGTTACATATTTTTGTGTTTGTCAAATAAATCTTGCGAGAAGTTCAAATGAAACAGACATCTATAAAGATTCCAAGACAAGTTCTAACATTTTAAAATTCTAAGATAGAGAAAAGAGAGAGAGCACGCGTGCCGACTATTACTACTTAGGGTTTCGCTTTCTTGTCTTTATCTTTTGTCTTTTGTTTTTTTTTTCAGAATGTTTTTGTTTTGTTTTTATTTTTAGGCAGATGGGTCCCACGGGAACGCATCCTCTACCGGGACGGGAAACTCCAACGACGGCTTGACGATGACGGAGCATCAAGTGGCGAAGCTGATGGAAGAAGACATGGGCTCGGCGATGCAATACCTTCAAGGGAAAGGTCTTTGTCTAATGCCTATCTCTTTAGCCACAGCCATCTCAACCGCCACGTGTCATTCGCGTAACCCTTTGATCCCTGGAGCTGCCGGCGTCGGAGGTCGTCCTTCTTCTCCCAATCTTTCCGGCATGACCATACAGTCAACGAATAAGGTGAAGTTAAATGGTAACGGCGTGACTGAAGGATCGTCGTCTATCTCCGTTAAAGAGGATGTATTGGTTTCGAAGCCGTGATAACGTCTTATTTTATTTTGGGGTTAGGCAAAGCTACCATAAAGTGGAATGGACTGGGGATGAAAGTAAGCCAACTTTTAGTCAAAGTCTACGAACAATAAGGTCGAGATGTTTGATGTGTACGCCGTATTTCTCGTAGAGTTTTGGTATAAAACCACTCGGGCACATTTCATTTTCTTTTCTTTTAAAAAAAATATGTATGCACTGTTTTTTTTTTCCTTTTATTACATAATAAAGTTGGTTTCGGTGATCCTAAAATCATTGGCTAGGAAAAGTACATATTATTGGGTTGACATTATATGAGATGAAGAGAATGTACGATCTCTAGAATCTCAAAATAGCCAAGCCAAAACTTTCTATGCTTATTTTGGTCTAACTGTCTAGGTAAGGATGTCAAGCGGGCTACTTTTTTATCCGCTTTGCATTAGGTTAAAAGATTAGACAGGTTTGTTTAGCCAGGCTTGCCAAAGAATGGCTAAAAATATAAAGATGCTAATGGTTGACGTTCCAGAGAAACAAAAATGAGTGAATGAACATTTTTTCTTGAAACTAAGTATCATGTAGGTTGAATTTGTATTTCTTTTCTACAATTTAATTGGATCACAACAAGAAAATAGATGCTTAATAAAGCGTCCTAACCCGAACTTTAAGTCCGGTGAGGTTGCTAGATATTTAAGCCTGAATTTTTCTAAGGCATTTAGTTTATTTTAAGGCATTTTTCTTAATAAAATCAGTTCGTTTAATTATGTGATTCATTTGTTTAGAGTCTACATGCGAGTATAATATAGTCAATATGATAAGAGATAAACTGATTCTTTATTTACTTCACAAAATATTGATACAATGAGAGTTTGCCTTATAAGTTATTACAAAGTATTCTTTCCTAATCAGTTTATCTAACCACCCATCCATCCTTGGCTACGAGTCTTCACGGTGAAGCCAAATCCTTTCCATGATCACCATCTTTTCCTGATACCAACAACAAACATAAGCGATCTAACGATGACTTAGTGAGTGGTTTCTATACATGCAACTTATGTGCGAATTAATTCTAAGTTCAACCCAAAATGCCCTTAATAATACTCGACTTCTCAAGTCGATTAACCAGATCGTTTTAAGTTCAGTTTGCGGATCTATATCTGACCGTGTTACCACTGAACCATCCGGATCGGACTTAAGCCGGTCAAGCCATTCAGTAATGATATGTGATCTATTGGATCCAACACTTAAGTATCAGATCACATGATCGGACCGGCTTACAGCCTTGGTCCTTTACTCGGCCCTAAGGCCTAAGTTACTCGATCGTTCATGCAGAAGAAAGAAGAAACGTTCAAGTATATAGAGAGAGGAGGATGTAACTGATTAGGCCGATTGCCATAAAACCAGTCAGAATCACCAAAAGACTATGGGAGATGGTTTATCCGGTCCATCCACTCACCTTAGAAGAGCATTATGGAGTTAAGGTCCCAGTACGCGGTTCTTTCTCCTTCAGACCCATTGTTGGATCGTTCTTCAAGACTTTCCAGTCGGATTGCCTTCTTGGCTTGTTTCCGGTCAAGTCTCCCTTCTAAATCGCCTAAGTTCTTCTCTTTCGGTTCACCATTTTTTCTAATGGTTTCGTGAGTTTCCTTAGGAAATTCTGTGTTGAAAACTGATCTCAAGGCCCTAAATATAAAGAAGACTCTGCCAAAGACCGCCTTGGGCGAAAACCGTCTGGACGGTTATCCACACTCGCCCCTTCGCCCCAAAACCACTTAGGACGGTTATCCACACTCGCCCCTTCGCCCCAAAACCACCTAACACACTGCCCACATGTGCCTCAACCAATTCGGATCCATACCTGATCCGACTATCACCGGATAACCACCCCGACTCAACCAACTGGCTCAACCGTCGAACACTCCACCGAGGTGAGTTGAGCTCCCCCACAGTTGATCCAGCTGACTGAGCTGGGTCTACTAGCTGATCGAGCTGACTTAGCTTACTGAACTCAGCCTGAGCTAAGTCCAGCTCGTCCAAGCTCCCTCCAACTCGTCCAAGCTCCATCCAGCTCGCCTAAGCTATACCCAACTAGTTTCACTCTTTCCTTAGCTCGGTCCAACTTCTTTTTCCCCTTTTTCGTTGTTTTCTTGGCTAAGTACCGATCATTACTCGGACTTAACCCAATATACAGACCATGGAACACTTGCCTTTGTGTCTTACGACCGGCTCGCACGTTTCCTCGTCCCATGATCCATCCCAACAATCCTATCTAGGATCGGGGATGCTACAACTCTCCTCTACTTGATAGGGATCCGTCCCCGAATCCAGACCAAGTGACATTTCATTCTCGAACTGGTTGAACCACTCTTGAAATTCAGCCTTCATTTTAGCTTTAGTTTCCCAAGTTGATTCTTCTTTCCCATTTCAATCCCAAATGACTTTAACCATTTGGATTACTTTCTTCCTGGTTGTTTTTTCCATCATATCAACGATTCGAACCGGCATTAACTCCAAAGTGAGGTTATTGCCTAACTCCAAAGGTATTTCATGCGCTATAACATTTGATCCGTTAAACATTTTCGGAGTTAAGATACATGGAACACATTGTGAAATTTTGCCATTTGGTTTGGCAAGTTCAACTTGTACGCAGCCGGACCAACTCTTTCAATGATCCTATAAACAGACCCAAATATCTTTACGAAGATTTGACTATGACTTTCGTTGTTAATCGTCATAAATGTTACAAAAATTAACATTGATCGTTGTAGTTAAATCGTCGAAATGTTTACGTGGTGTTTACTATAACAGTCAATGTTTATTCCTCGTAACTTTCAAGATAAATTGGCATCGTAACCATTATTTAGGAAAGGTAAAAAGTACACATTTATATTTATATTTAAAAATTATTAAAATTAAAAATGTGAATAAAAAATAAAAAATTTAATTTGAAAAATATTAAATTTTTTAAAATCCAGAAAATATTACAAACATAAAATTTAAAAATAGAAAACCAAACTGGCGTCTAAGGTCTTCAGGGAGCTCTTGACTGATGGCATTGGTACGTCGGTCAAATTCCTCATGCTTCTCTATTGTGTGTTGTCGGTGAATGATTCGGCGCATAAGATCCCACGCCTGCATCATATCTCGGTTTCTCGATGCAATGACTATAAACGAGCCTTGGTATCTTGTTGTTCATCATGGAGCGTTTGAATAACAATGTTAACCGCTGTCAAATCTGCATAGAATTGGGAAGAATCTTCCTATCTCGCATAAGGCTGGGCGAAAAACCTGAATCCAAAGAACCAAATTGAATCAGATTCGAGAAAATAGTACCCAATCCAAACAAAAATTGATTAAATATCTAAATGGGTTCAAAATTGTGTATCTAGATAACATGAATTTAATCTAGTCCGAACCAAAATATTTTGAATATCCGAATCAGATTTATATATTTAAATAATTAATTATTTTTTAGATTTAATATGTATATAATATTTTAAAATTGTTTAGATTAAGTACTTGAAAATATATGTAAATAGTCAAAATTAACTGTATAAAATAGTTAAGTAATATTTAAAACAACGAAAATACCCGAGGGTTAGTTACCGATTCGAGAGATCTGGTTGATTAGGTTTCTATTATTTTCAAAGGAAGTTGATGCATCATCATCTAGCAACATAAAAAATGTGTTTTAGGAATTGGTTTTTATGTTTGTGACAAAAAAAATTTTTTTTTGAACATCTTGTTAATTATGCTATTACAATGATGAAATGTAATATTTTACATCCGACAATTCTACTACCTAATGAGAATACACGTCTAACTGCGCCTCTTTGAACTGCCCTATGAGATTCATGTTCGAGAGTACGTCATGATCATGCTGAAGATCTCTTTTAATCATTTTCTCTCTAATTTGCATAACTTGCATTTTCTAGAATTTGTACCCCATAATTCATGGTGTAAAAGCATTAATGAACCCTTAATTAAACCATTAGACTAATGATACTTCCACAAGAGATTGGTTTTTATGTTTTAGTTTAGTATTATTCATTTTATTCTAGTACATATAACTTATCCTTAGATATCATTTGCAACTTAGATATCATTTGCAAAGTGATTTCATACATTTTGCTTATGCGTCATTTCTATAATTACTTTCACTAAAAATTATGACATGACAGAATAGAAATGATGAGATGGCATAATAGATTTGATGACATAAATTATAGGTAAATGAGACATAGACAATTATATTTAATGTTAATTTATATTTTTGGTAAACTTTTTAAAATATGGTAATAACTGATACTGATACATCATCATTAAAGTAATTCTATTCAAATATGACATTAATTAATAGAATCATAGAAATATAACAATTTGAAAATTTTCAAAATATTATTTAAATTTATGTTTTATAATTATACAATTTTTATTACTATTTTTCAAAACTCTATACAATTTTTTAATTATAATTTTTATTCGTAATACCATTTGTTTTCTTTTGATATTTACAAATTTAAAAAATATTTTTTTGTTTTTTTGCTGATATATATATATATATATATACTGTTTTAATATCAAAGCAAATTCTTAAGTTTATACAAGTTGATTTAATATATTTTCACCAAAATAAATGGATAAAAATCTATCTAAGATTATAATTCTAAATAAATAAATATATATTCTTAAATATAATTTAAAATAAATAATTTTATTTATTATATTAATTTTATTTTTAATTAAACAAAAATTTATAATAAATATTAGTAATAAAATAATAATATTAAATATTTACAAAATTTTATTTTATATAATTTGATTTTAAATTTTTATTGTTGCACATGACGCATATTACTATGGATAAGAGTTTTCCTTCTCCTAATAGGATTTGTCTGTGGAAACATTTACATTAAAAGACACTTTTCTAGTTTATTATTACAATAAAAGACACTTTTTACTATTAGGGCAGTTTTTCTCAACTAAACTCACTTTCTCTCTACAAAGTAACTAAACAATTTTGTCATTTAGTGTATATTAAAGTAATGAAATTTAACATGTATTTTTTAGTTAGAAAATAATATAGAGTGGGTCTATGTCTCTTTCTTCTTCGTCTTCCTCCTCCTAACTTCTCTATCTTTTCTGTAAAATAAAATCTCTTAGCTTATAATTCTTTTTTCAAGCATACTTATTTTTATTTATTGTCTCTGTGATTTGATCTATCTTTTGAGATATGTCAAGCTATATTTTTTATGATAATGTAATAATATGTATACAACGACGACATCAACGATGGAGATCGTTTTAACCATGGTGACTGTTTTCTCTTGTCGTGGTCTGCACTTGCTCAAGAAATATTGCTGAACCTCAACCAAGCTCAATCGCTAAGGCGATTGAATCTGGTTTATCGCATTCTCACTTTGATTCAATCTTCCGAGCCTTGTCTCAGCTTCTGATTCCTTGTCGTGATTCATTATCGCCACGAGGTCCCTTCCTCTTTGACACGTCTTTCAACCATCATGAAAAGCTTAAGAACAACAATGGCTAATTTTGGTGTTTTTGCACGCATGGTCCCTTAATTTTGTATAATTAGGTTTTGACCTCAATACTTTTTAGAGGTAAAAATCAACCTCAATATTTGAATCACTTATTTTCCGCATGAATCCCACATGAACCATTTTTGTTTATGCTCTTGGTTTAGCCATAAGCTAAGAGCATTACCACATCTAACCTTCATCCATTTGAATCCATCTGGTTTTGAATCTTAAAGTATCTTGTGTTATAAGTCTTCTAGATGTACATGTGCATCTTGTACAATTAACTGATGTACATGTGCATCTTACAAATATACTTTGTGATACTTCTCGATGGATGGTTCATGCAAAAGTACAAATTGAAGATTTTTGAAACTGGAAAAATGAAACTTTCAAATGTACAATTAACTAATGTACATGTGCATCTATGTACATGTGAATGGCAAAATAATTATGTATTATCATGTACATATACTTCTCGTCACTTATCAAAGACAACTACTATCTTTTGAGTCACCTTGGATGTACACGTATACGGGATATATGGTGTACATAACCCAATTGTACATAAAACAATAATCTTTCTACATAGAAGTATGTTTTCATTGGAACCAAGGTTTTACTGATTTTTTTCCATCTAAATCAAACTTTCTAAACTTAGCCTTTTTAGCATAACCTTATGGACATGTTAATCTCTTTCCACAAACTTCGACCCATCAATCTATTTCAAAATGAATGCATGTTTCCATGTAAAAATATTGTTATTTTGTGTACAATATGGTGGTGTACACAATATTTCGTGTACAAGTGTACACTACATAGGTTCCTTATATATAAATAAATTGCATCATAATTTCATACAATATCACAATTAAAACAAAATTACAATAACTTGAAAATATCAAATGTAATTGGTTTTATTCTAATACATCTTCATTGCAATAGCCAATTATGTTACATCGTTGCAACTCTCTATGTTTTTTGTACAAGTGGTATTGTGAAATATGTGTATATGTGGATATCGTTCAAGATTATATGCATCTTAATTTATCTATAAAAATGGATAAGATGTGAATTTCTATTTTCAAAGGTTGTGGTTTATTTTTTTTAAATATGATTTTGATGGAAGAATAATAGAATATTGCTATGTTAACTTTGTCACCAAATTTTGATTTATTTTTTTAATTTTAACTAGAACTTGATATTTTTGTGGATGGCCAAATATATGATTTTATATTTAAGCTAGCAATTGAGATTATGCATTTTAACTGGGGTATGCGATTTTAAAAATACAATTTTTTCGTGTTTGCCTTTGTACATATGCATTGTTTTACATGTGGATATGGTCAGTTTTGTGTACATATCAATTTTGTGTATATAGATGTTAGTACTGCATCTTTAAATTTATATTTTCTTATTGTAGGGTTTGAATTGAAATATCAAAAGTTTTAGGATAATTAAAAGAGTTTATCTTTAAATTTGATAGTTTGGGTCAAATTGAAAATAAACTAACAATTAAAGGACCAAATGTGAAAAAATAAGATTTGGCCATTGTTGCTCAAGCTTCATAGTGCGACTGAAGCCACGACTACCGTGGTGAATTCTGAGTTTGACGGTGACCACGAGATACTATCACAGCGTGAGGAGGATGATTTGCAAAGCACGATGTGGAGGCAGAAGCTTGGTCATGTTGATTCGTGGCGAATGAGAAGATGAACCGCGATTGAGCTTAGTTGAGGTTCATTGGAGGTCACAGATGAAGACCACGAAGCATGGTGAAGAGAAGTTGTGACATAGATGACATGATACACCATGAAGTTCTTAAAAAAATGTGTTTTTTTGTTTGTGAAATTAATGCTTGTAAAAAAAGCAAGATCTACAAAAAACGAAGAAGATGGAAAATCAGTGGGTCCTACAAACTCTGCTCTAGTTATACTCTAGTTAGCAATGAATGAAATAAGTTAAAAGAAAGTGTCCTAGGAGTTGAAAGTGCATTTTAGTGTAATAAAAACTTAGAAAGTGTCTTTTAATGAAAATCACTCTTGTCTGTGGGTAGGCTTATATAAACAGAGTCGAGAGTTGTTGAAGTTAATCATAAAAGAGATTCTTCTTTTTTTTCTTTTCTTTTTTCTTGAGAAAAAGGAGATTTTTCTTTATAATTTGATTACATGAACTTTGTTTCTGAAAAGATTCTTCAAATTAAAGCATGAGAAAGAAAAAAACAAACATAGCCAAGGCCTTAGTGTTGTTGGGATTGACCCATAATACCCACTTACATAATACATGACCCATAATAAATAATAACCCACATCAAATAGAACCCAACAAAAATTAAAAAGAGCCGAAAGAGAGGTAAAATAGGCCCAAGTGATGTAGTGTTGCGATCATGGAAACGGAAGAGTCGAGGGCATAGACGGAGGTGACGAAGTAGAAGCTTGGATTGAAGAAGATGGCTAGAGTTGAGAAGAGTATTTCGCTCCCGCCAGACCGAGTATATGAGTAGCTGCCATACAAAACGACAGAGATTACGAAACCATCGAGGCCCTTGAAGAGTCATCCCATTGCCTAGAAGGAGAGAGTTGAAGACACAGAGCCCAGACACCAATGGAGTAGACTGTTGATGACCATAGCATTTGAGTGAATGCCCATAGAGTTTGCAGCACGAGTTGCTAGAAATTTTGAAAGGTCACCATAAGGAGACCAAAATATCTGTCCAGAACTTTACCGTTGTACCATCACCAAGTTGCACACGAATCCAATCATAGGTTATCTCTCTTGTTTTTAAGATTACAGGAAGTTGGAAGTAGATGATGATTACGTGTGAGTATGTTCCAGTGGCGAAGCATAGAGCATCGGAAGGGAAAGGTGGTGTTGGAGTTAGAGGACAAGAAGAAGCTCGCATCTAGCTTACTCGTTCAAGCAACTTAGCTCAAGAGAGATGTTAGTGCTACCGAGAAAATTATATTACGAGAGAAAGAGATGATGGATCATTTATCTTCTGATAAAAAGACACTTATGTCTGTTCGTGAATTAGCTAAAGGTTATATTATAGCAGACATAAGTGTCTTTTTATGAGAAGACTATCAAGAATTATGGCACAGAGAAAATTGAGAGTGTTCTGTTTTCTCTATAAATATGTAGGGGCTAATGTTGTGTAACTTAAGCAAGCAAAAATCAGTTATCTACTTCATATTTCTCTAGCTACTTCTATCACTCTCTCTTACTGACAGATACACTAACCTTTCCTCTGTCTTCTTTTTGAACAAGAAAAAAAACATAACAAGAAGAAACATGAAGAAAATCTGCAATTTTCTGCAGTTTACAACAGAAAGACGTTGGTTTTCATGCGTCCCATGATCATGATAGCTTGCGGGAGGTGATGAAGAGGCCTATCGCTGCTAGAGAAGGTCCCATTGGGCTTATTCTTTGCCCCTCTAGAGAGCTTGCTAGGCAGAGTTATCATGTGGTTCAACAGTTTGTGGCACTGAGTCCATTGAGGTCTTTGTTATGCATCGGAGTGGATATTGATGCAGAGTATTCCAAATATCTTAATTATCTAATTTATTATTTAATTGGTGTTTATCTTATTTAGTTATAATTATCTTAAGAATTTTTAATAGTTTTAAGATTATTTGATTTTTATATAAATAAGCTTATTATGTTTGTATTCAGTTCAACGAATTTAAGAAGACATCGATCTTAGGTATTCTTATACTAAATAAGATATCGTAGCTTCCGCTACATCAGTTGGCTTGATTTTATCGGTCAAACAACGATCCTCGGTATCGATTTTGTTGGGTTCTTTTTCTATGGCTGCTGGTTGTGAGTCATGGTTCCATGACGGTGAAGACGTCGATTTGAGTCTTTATACCATGTATGGTGAGAATTATTCTCAAGCTCAAGATCTCTACAACGAGATCTATGGACCTCCAATTTACGACAAAGATCAAGTTGAAGACGAAGATGTAAAAGATCTCCACAACAAGATTTATGGTCCTGCGATTTTTGATACATATGGTGAAGACGTGATGATTGTCGAGCCAACCGATTATATATGTATTCAGAAAGGATGCGTTCAAGACCATGCATGCATACGTGAGAGATTTCATGGTTTCTATCAAAAGTGGAACATTGAGATCTAACAGTGAAGGAAACAATAGGACTACACGTGAACTGGAAGGTTGGGAATTGTGTGGCTGCTCATTGATCAATGCATTAACAAGTGAAGAGATATATGACTTCACGGCGGATTTGGAAAAAAATCTTCAATGTTATTGTTGAAGAAATATTCATGATCAAGATGAACAATTCACAGATGTATCACGTGTGGGGTCAACAATCAGAGAAGATAATACCAAAAGAATATCTACATAAGAACAAAATTCGAGGGCGAATCTTCTCCAACTCGGAGAGAATGATGCAGAGAGATATTTGTGATATACTTAATTATCTAATTTATTATTTATTTGGTGTTTATCTTATTTAGTTATAATTATCTTAAAAATTTTAATAGTTTTAAGGTTATTTGATTTTTATATAAATAGGCTTATTATGCCTAGAGTTGTATTTAGTTTATGATTTGATTAATAAAATTGTGAGTTCTGTCTTTGTTCCTTGTTTTTGGTAGATCATTGATGACTTCAACAAATTTAGAAAGACATTGATCTTAGATATTCTTAGACTAAATAAAATCCTTGTGTTATCGTAGTTTTCGCTATATAACTTGTCTCTAATACCAACTGATGTGGCGGAAGATACGATAACACAAAGATCTTATTTAGTCTAAGAATACCTAAGATCAATGTCTTCTTAAATTCGTTGAGATCACCAATGATTTACTGAAAACAAAGAACAAATAGAGAACTCTCAATTTTATTAATCAAATCATAAATTGAATACAACTATAAGCATAATAAGCCTATTTATATAAAAAACAAATAACCTTAAGACTATTAAAAATTAGTAAGATAATTCCAACTAATTAAGATAATCACCACAATAAATAATAACTAGATAATTAAAATATTTAAAGTATATCCAAATATTTATCTGCATCATATACGAGATCCCACTTGGAGATTGTCAAGAGAGGAGGTGTTCACATCGTTGTTGCAGCCCCTGGAAGATTGAAGGATATGCTCTGCAGGAAAAAGATGAGCTTAGACGCCTGCCGCTACCTGATGCTGAACGAGGCAGAAAGGTGATAAGCTCATGCATCGCTATGTGAGGAAGAAGAAGCGCGGGAAAGAGAGTAAGCAAGAAGGGAAGAGTGATGACATAGCAGAGTCAAGTGGTCTTCCGCTGAACATCACTGAAGAACGAGAGACTCTGCTGGGAAAGGAGTCTTTGCAGTTAGACTGAAGACTAACTATAAATAAGAAGATTGTATTTTAAAGAGATTTTATGCTTTTGTATCTAGAGTTGAAACTAACGTATTGAGGAGAATTGGTGAGGGTTAAGCCTACGATTCTCAATTGATTCTTGATACAAAGTATGATACATTGGTTCTATACAAGATTGATTGTGTGATTGAGTTCAATTATACAAATAGGAGATTCAAACTCTACAATAGGTTAATTGATTTGGGTTTTGAAGATGACATTAAAGGTAAGTCTTTGACCATTTTAAGTCTCAGCATCAAACACTTCTGTTTCTGCCACAGTGCCCACCAAAATTCAATTCTTTGCCACACGTTCTCTGGTGAGTCCTGTGACAGTTAACGAAGGAAGAGTCAGAGCTGCAAATCTTGATGTCGTCCAGGAGGTTGAATACGTCAAACAAGAAGCAAAACTTGTTTACCTTCTCAAGTGTCTGCAGAAAACCTCTCCACTGGTTATAATCTTATGTAAGAAGAAAGCTGATGTTGATGATATTCACGACTAGTTGTTACTCAAAAGAGTGGAAGCAGTCACCATCCATGGAAGAAAAGATCAACAGGAAAGAGAGTATGCAATCTCTTGGTTCAAAGCTAGGGAAAGAAACGAAGGTTTTATTAATGATAACTTATTATCCAGGCTATATATAGACCATACTTGCTATCTTATAAACTCACAAACTGGATAATATGTTAGTATTATGGTGTTGGTTTGTTAAGTGATATATAGTCTAGTTCTAGCACTTTTTGGTTAAATAATTGTAGTTTCCATTATTTGTTGGTTGTAAAAACACACTTTCCATGCACAACGGAGTTCATAGTGCTATGTTTGATTGCAAACAGAAACAATATGTCGAACAAGACTATTGTTAACCAGTTTGTGGTATTCTAGTGGTAAAGGGTAACTTGAGGCATGTTGTAAATACGTCTGCCCTAGGTTTGATTCATACTGAACAAAGTTGTTGCTATTTAGTCCTATAGAGTTGAGTTTCGGTCCAGACATTTTATATGGTACTCCTTTAACAAACAGTCTGATCTCTGGTATTATTCGGAAGACATTTTAAACTTGGATCATTCACTGTGGTAACATTCCACTCTATAGTGTTAAGTATGTCTTTTTCGAGACTGATGGGATCAACCGAGGGGATATGTAAAACAATAACTATTGATCACAAAGAAGCAATTGACCTCCAATGCTTGAACTTTCATCCCAGTACGAAGAAGCGAATAAGCTAAATAGAAGTTCAACGATGCCACCATCCATCACCTTCAATTTTCCTCCGATTTCAGTCAATGAACCAATGTCATTCGCATGCATCTAAACGTTTTAATCATTTTACATCATGTTAATGAATCTATGCTTATTTACTAAAAAGAACTAGATAAAGCCTCAATGTCTTCAGTTTTATGGGCCATAGATTAAATGGAAGCCTTTGTTAAAGGTTGTTGTCCAGAGTTCATTAGGTTTGCGTCTTTCCAATATCAAAGCAACTTGAGTTCTTAAAGAGAGTTGATTGGAACCAAAGCAAAGGAATTCTCTAAAATATAAATATCGTTCACTTCATCAAGGGCAGCTTCATTCTTTTGGTAAAATGAGTTTGAATTTCCAAGCGTTCATTCCGTTATACTGTTTATCCTTGTGCAGTAATCTGTGAAGCATAAGAGCATCTTTAACGCTTGGGGTAAGCGTCTCTTATTGAGTAGGGGACCCATTTTTTCTGTAAAAATGTTTCTTGCAGAGCCAAAATAAGCAACGTATGTTGAGGGTTGCTTGGACTGTTTGCGGGCTCCATCGCCACGTGACGACCCGCAATTGGTGTAGTTTTAATTTTTTTTTTTTAAGACAAAAAGTAAACAAAATTTTTTTTTTAAGAAATCCTTGTGCGTTAAAGATGCTCTAACGGTGAAAACTTTGTTTCATTATCCTTCCTTGTGATAAGTGTGATTTGCACTCTTGTTTGATTTTTCACTAGAAGATTAGCTTCTTTTGGCATTTTATACCGTTAGCCTAACTGCGCTTTAAAGTTTAAACAGGGTTGGGGGTCATGGGGGGGGGGAGTGCGAGTGTGCGACCGTCCCATGGCTCATTCCTGTTAAAATAATTTAAAACTTTGATTGATGTATTGTGCTAAATTTAAATTTGTATAGTATTATAAAATCTAACTACAAAATTTAAATTTTAAACTCAAATAAAAACAAGTATATTAGTTCATTTATGTAAAAGCAACTTTAATATTTTTGAAAAAATATTAAAGATTAATATTATAGATTCCAGAGTTTTTTTTTGCAACATAGAGTCTAAATTTTTGTTTGCCCAATACCCTGGCTTTAAAATCGTTCAAAGTAATCAATCTTCAGGTGGCCTTGTGACTGTTCGATATACTAAGTTTAATCTCTATTTTACCCTTCCATGAATCAAATTTGCTAATGAAACACGTTGAACCACAACCTTAACTTTTATTTTTGTCACTAATCGATCGGTTAGCCCCTAGAAGCTCTGCCTATAAACAAACTCAAGAAAACAATGCCTAATTAGTCTTGCTAATATTTTCCTTGGAGTCTTTGGTTTTCTTGATGATTAGGTATGATTTTCTAGCTTCTCTGATATTTTACAAACATACCTACCGATATAAGTGGTATACCATTTTCTTTAAAAAGAATATATCTTTTTAAGAATGCAAACAGTCCATGTGATACGACAGGGGTCGAGAGTGATGGAAAGAAGTGAATTATATTATCTACTGGTGCTAAGCTCAGATTGGCATGCCACAAAACTTCCAGGAAAGTGTTGGTCAAAAAGATCGAGCAGGTAAAAGAAAATTCCCTTCATACACTAAAGCTTATATTCTTGAGGACATCTTTAAGAAAGGTGAAATGAAGATAGCAACTTTAACTGCCCCCAAAAGACAGTAGCAGTTGCAACCACTCACATGTTCTAACTAAGATAACGAATCCTCAAAAACAACCTTAAAGAAAGTGAGATTGAGATTTTGGAGTCTTGGAGATGCTCTTCACAGCTTTGACAGCGCAAAAGCTATAAATCAAAAGAGGATTACAGAAAGCACACTGGAAATAAAAGAACAAATGTTAAAAATACAACTCTGAAGTATAGACTGGCCTTCCTTGATCGGTTTAAGAGCGCCATAAGATCGATAAAATCAGTATAGTATGATCTTATGAATAGTCACAAAGTCACAAGAAACAATATATTTTGTATAGAACAAAACTAGGATCAATCTAAGGCTGTAGTATTCTTTGTCTATTGCTATTTTTCAGTAGTTTTCTAAGAACTGTAAAAACACAAACCAAAACAAGCAAACATTAAAAAAAAAGAAAAAAACAAACCAGAGTATCAAGGAATCAAATCATATGATTGGAGAAGGAGGAGTCTCCCACACATCAAACACATTCTCTTCACTATGCAATGCGAAAAGCCGATCTCCACCAATGGAGAAATCACAGATTGAACCACCATAGCTTCTCCTTAGCCTAGAAGTTAATACCCAATCAGGTCCACAAAACACAGAGATAGAATCATTCATCGAAGAGAAAAGCTGGCCTTCATGCAACGCCAGTTTCGGGTAACAAGGCTCATCAGGCATCTTGCTTTTCATCAACCTGCTTCTCGAACTCCACCTCACGCTTCCTCCATACATCCTCAGATCAATAAACCCCAAATCCTCAAACTCATTCACCACGCAAATAGAGTTGCTATCTTCCATAGCTATAGCATCTCTCACCCTCTTCTCATCTATCGCCATAGGTGACCCAATATCCGACCAAGACCAAACCATGTTCTTGTCTCGAAAATCCAACAGACTAATGTAACAGTTGTCTTTTCTTGGAAACAAAGTAGCGACAAGAAGACAGTTCATACCGTTCAACCACTGAAGCTTGTCTGCATCACCTAGTGACCAACCAGGACTCTCGTAGAAGAAATCGGTTTGCTTCCCGGTTATCTGATCCCAAACTCCAATCCCATACTCATTACTCCTACCTTTACAGCTCGAAAAGATCTTATAATCTTGATTAAAACTCAAAGCTCCAGCTGTATAACTCTTCACTTGATTCTCATGACATACCTGAAACTTATACCGGAGATCACCGGTAGAGGAGCTAAACAGCCCCATGCCTCCGTCTCCTCTCCCTAACTTCTCGCAAGCAGAGAGCACGATGTTGTCTGAATCAATCCAGCCAACATCGTTAACTCTCTGGTAATCAAGGTTTAACGGAGAATGCTCCTCCAACATCCAGTCAAACACGTGGACCACGCTCCCGTGCGCGACGCAGCAACCGCCATCAGGGCCTGCCCTGATGGCGGTTCCGTCTCCGGGAGCGATTCCTTTGACGGAATCGGATAACCGGAGACGGTTGCCGTTGAACGGGCCCCATTTAGCGGTCCGAACGTGGTGGAGGAGGCCGTAGAAGGAGGCTTCTCTGTGGAGGAGACGCTCCGGGATGTTGGCGGGGACGTTGAGGTCTCCGGTGCGGAGGAGATCGAGGAGGACGGCGAAGCAATCCGGGTTTCTGTCGATGAAGAGATCGTCTTGTTTGGGTGGTGAGAGGTTCCATTCGTCGTCGAATAAGGCGCCGAAGAAGGAGTCGCGACCTGCGTTTGCGAGGGTTGTGGATGTCGTTTCGAAGATTCGACCACCAACGTTGAATTTGATCCTGTCTTTCGAGTTACCCATCAATGGAAGAAGAAGGATGAATTGAAGATTTTGAACAGCAAAAGGTGAGAGAGCTTTTTTCTTTTGTTTTTTTTTGTCCGAGAAAGCAATCTTCAATCATAAGCTATCTAGACAAGACAAGAAGACATGAAAAGATCACAGAGACAGAGAGATGAGGTAATAAAACTTCAAATTCAGATCAAATTCGAAGAAATTGAGCTCTTGGACACCAGGGAAATTGAGAAATCGAATTGACTATATTTCTTGGGATTGAGACAGAGACGAAACTGAGGTTCTGGGCACGGGAGAGAAGATGTTTGGGATTAATAAGGGGGAATCAGAATTTATTACATGATCTGGAGAAATTTTTGAATTTTTTTGTGAGAAGATGTGAAATTGAATTGTCTCTCTCTCTCTCTGCTCTTTCTCCGCTTTTATTTCTTTCCGTTTACACACAACGAACCGTTCTCTACATTATTTATACAGTGCCTGCCTGCGCAAAATATCCGGACTAAAACAACCGAACCAAAAACCTTTTTGAATTAAGTGATACTAAACTCTAAACTCTTAACCAAATAGTTACAAAAAAAAATAAACTCTAACCAAGTTGAAAATTCAACATATCTAAAAAGATGTTGGAAGAAAACAAAATCTAAAACGATATGTTATTATAATAAATTAAATATCCCAAATGATAGTTATAAACTCATTTAAGTATCCTTAAATAATTTCAATATTTATAAAAGGATAATTTAAATACAAAATATGAAAACTATATGATATACTTATTTTAAGATAAAAACATAGATTCAAATTATAAATCTTCAGGTAAAGATTAGATTTGAAATAAATTACATTTCCAATTCTAACTAAAGAAAACCATACCCTATAAAAATAGTATTAACTTAATTTATATATATAATATCAAAATAACTGAACTCCTAAAAAGACTGATCCTAGCTCGAATGAATGAGTACGCGGTAAATCAAAAATGATGAAAAATAAATAGAGCTGTTTTTTAGTTCCGTTACTCATCTATCGACCGTAGGATGTTAGTGTTCGTAAGATCGTTTAAAATCCAACGGTTTATATACGGTGTGTAACTTGTGTTAAATTGCTAAATCAGGAGAACATTCCCAGATGATCAGCACCTCGTTGGTCATTTGTCAATGTTTATCTATATGTTATTTATTTTTGTATATATTTTTTATTTAAAAGAAAATGTTATTTATTTCCTTTATCTTTTATATACGCCATCAACTTCAGTTTGTGGAGTGGCCAAGAAAAACTATAGTTTTCGGGTAACATAAAGGGCGATGTCCTTATCTTAATATTTAATTATTGACTTTCAAAATATAACTTTGATATAAATGATAAGAGGAGACTTTCGTGAGTATGTTATCGATTTGTGAACGATTGTTCATGTTAGTGGAACAATTCAAATCGTTTGATATAATAATATACAATCATTTGTGACTCATTGTATGTTGTGTTCTAAATATTTATTTCTTGTACTTATCGACAAACTAGTCCGAAACAGCATAGACTCTTTACGAGAGGGATGTGCTGATGAAAGATATAAAAAAACTATAAGAGCTTGGTTCTCAACAAAACGAGTGAGAAAAAAAGGAATGGAGAAATTTTTTTTAAGTAGTTTTAAACAATTCAGAGTTTTCTTTAAACATTGACACATCTATTATAAAAAAAAAACTAAAATAAATTGTCTTAAATAAATTTAACATTCATTCAAAAAAAATTATAAAATGAAATAAGATTTAATTTTAATATAGAAAATTTAATATAAAATCAATATGCAATATAGCGGAAAAGATCAAATCCATCGAGTTATATGTAGTTTGCTTGCATAATTTATAATTAGTTTATATCAAAAAAAAATTAAAAGTACCATCGTCAAAACGAGTAAATAAAACGATAAAAGATGACCAAAGATGACCATATCACAAGGCCTAAGAATGGCATATATAGATGAAATTAATATCCACTCGAAAGATAAAGTATAGGATAAATTCAGAGTATATTTTAATTAAAAATATTTTGAAAATTAATTAATCATATATATATAAGTATTTTTTACATCTTTAGAAAAAATATATTTTTATTATTTTGAATTTTTATGTTTATATTTGTGAATATAAAAAATTAGTGCTACTAGAGTATTTCTTTAAAAGATTAACTTATTTTACTTAAGTCACTATTTTTAATATATAAGTTCAACGTCAAGGAGAGTCATGCGGGTCGTGGACGGCACACCAGCATCGGCTTCTTCTTCGTGTTTTGGTCCGAAACATGATTGGGGATTATATAAACTATACTATAATCCTCTATGAAAGGAAAGAAAAATGGTCAACAGAACTTGTCCCCATTATTTCCTATTAAAAGTCATTTTTGTACTTCCAAGGCACTCTTGTTAGTAGTATGATAACTTTTTAATGCTTGTTACCCCTCTTTCTAGGAAGGTAGAACCCTAAATACTCAGTTTAAATATTAATACGAAGTTGATTTATAATTAATTTTGTAAATTTTGCTAAATAAGCAAGTTAAACTGATAATATTTGTTGTCAAAAAAAAAACTGATTGATAATATTCTAGACGACAACAAATGTAAGAGGTTTGATACAAACGTGCCTTAAATTGTTAATGATAATACATAAGCAATAATGAATTATCATTAAGAAAGGAGAAATAATGGTTTTACCAAAAAAAATGGAAAAATAATGGAAGGGGGTGGGAGAAAATTACTAGGGTTGAGTGAGTCAATAAACCTCGGCCACGACCTTTGATAGATTTTTTAAACACTTCTAGCATATATACTTTTTCCTCTTTCCTCTACTTGAATAATAAAACTCTGATAACATTTTTTATATTTTCATTTTTGTTTGATGTTATATTACTAAAATAAATTAAACAATCACATTAATTTTCAATAAAAATTTAGCTTTTTGTATATTTTATATTTGTTTTTTAAAAATAATAAATTAATAAAATCGCTAAAAATCTCACATTGAAAATGTTATGATCAAATTTTCAAATTTTTACTATAAAAATATTTATATGATCATAAACCATATTAATAGAAAACCTAATTTAATAGATTTGAATTAAAAATGTAAATATATATTTATTTAATATCATTTAAATTAAATTATATATATTTAAAATGTATAACAATGTTAATTTAAAAATTTTAGAAACAATATCATACTTGAATTGAATTGAATTTACAAAGTCTATAGCAATTCTTTCAAATAGCCATTTTTAGGTTTTTATCACCAAAAAGCATTCAAAAAGAAAAATAACCAAAATAAATTTTATTAAAAAGGCAAAAGATGCTATTATTTTCTATAGTTTCGAATTATATGTTTTCAAAATCAACATTTTCTTGTTATTTTTTTGAAACCTTTTTTCAAATTTCTTTTTGCAAAATTTCTTTTTGAACTCGAAACTGCTTTTTGAAACTATTTAAGAAAAAGTTTCTTATGAAATTTTATATTTACTTATTTATTTTTAAAATTAAAACTCTACTCCAAAAGACCATTCATTAACATTACATCTTATGTTTATATTAGTTAACTCTAAAGGTATAAATGTAAATTTACCTTTTTTAGTAAAACATTTTGGTCATTTTTTATTTTTTGAAGCTATATTTGTGATTAGGCATGGGCGTTTCGGGTCCCAATCGATTTTCGGTTTTATCCAGTCGGGTTTCTGTTTTTCGGGTTTATCATAATCAGTTTCATTCGGGTTAACTCCCATAAAAAAAATTAGAGCTATCTATAGAATTTCTCATTAATCAAATCAGTAATGTATATTTAAATATCTTTTTATTATTTAAAAATACTTTTATAATTAATTTAGCTAACAAATATTTTACCAAACATCATTTCCGTAGGGGTGGGTTATTATCTAAAGATTCAATTTTGGTAATATCACACTGTTAACCAAAGTAAAATCCAATTTGTGCCTCTGTTTAAACTTTTGATAGAATAGATCATTTTGTTTTGTCTAATGTTTATCTAGTTGAATATGTTCATGTTGAAGACGATCAAAATTTTGAAAATCAGTCGGTATCATGGTTTTGTATTCATACGATTAGATGGGGGAATAACTTTTGGTTAATGAGTTGGTTAACTTGTCATGTTCTCTTTTAGTTATACTTAAGTTATCTCAGAACCACTTAACCACCTCCAGCCACACCTCTTGCTTTTGCTTTTTCAGGTATTAAGTCAAATAATGCCAACTCAATTCGTTTCTGTTTATTTTTCTATATATTTTATATTCTTTTTAAAAATCAAAGTAATTTCGAACATTCTGCCATAATCTCCCCGGGTTTCTCGGCCTGATATCCTACACCCCGCGTTTCGAAAATCTGTAGAGTTCATTTTTATAGGCTGCAGGCATATTTTCTTGTTTCATGGGCCAAGTGGAATATCAGCCCAAAGGAACACGAGAATTCAAATGGTTTTATGGTTATTCTATAACAAAATTTTAAATCATTTTTTTCTTGATCAAAACAAAATTTTAAATCATTATTCATAAAAAAGTTAATGTAAATTTTTTTTATTAATTTATAGTCATTTCTAAATATTAAAATATAACATATATAAAAATCTATTTTTATTATATGATTATTTAATTTATTTTGTTAATATAAATAAAAATAATATATGATATACAAATTATTTTCAAATTTTAGTATTCAAATTCATTAATTGTAATATATCTTTTAATCGTACTAGATAATTTTGTAGTTTTTATTTAAGAATTTTTTTTTTTTTGTAAATTATTAATTAATGTTATGGCTAGTTTAATAAGATATAAAAAGTAATGACGGCTAGGGCTTTGGAAGGTGATTCTAGGGTTCGAGGAGAGGAAGAGCAGGATGCTACTATGGAGGATATTGGGGAGAAGGGAAGGCCGCCAGGGGAACCACCAGATGTTCCTGGGTCCTGGGTGAGGAAAGTTGTGGGGAGTAATGTTGGAGGGATGCCAGTCCCGGAGGAAGTAGTAAAGGCATAGTTTGTGGAGTCGAGGCTGAGACTGGAGTTTCCGAATGGCGAGGAAGGAGAGCCGGAGGTAACGATTGAAGAGGAAGTGTTGACGGCGATGAATAGCTTGTGGAAGAGATGCATGATTGTTAGGGTTTTGGGGAGAAATGTCCCACTACCGAGTCTGAGTAGGAAACTTAAGGAGTTATGGAAACCTAATGGGGCGATGTACGTCATGGACCTTCCTAGACACTTCTTCATGGTAAGATTTGAGTTGGAAGAGGAGTATATGGCTGCGTTATCATGTGGTCCATGGAGGGCGTTTGGGAGTTATCTTATGGTACAAGCATGGTCTCCTGATTTTGATCCGTTGAAAGATGAGATAGTTACAACGCTGATTTGGGTCCGTTTATCAAATATCCCAGTGAATTTCTACCATAAGACAATTCTGATGGGAATAGCTAAGGGGCTAGGACAGCCGATCAGGGTTGACTCGACAACTTTGAGATGCGAAAGAGCTAGATTTGCAAGAATATGTGTGGAAATAAACCTTAACAAGCCATTGAAGGGATCAATGAAGATAAATGGTGAAAGGTAATTTGTGTCTTATGAAGGCATCTCTGTGATATGCTCGTCTTGTGGTATGTATGGACACCTAGTACACACATGCCCACAGAAGGTTACCGAGCGTGCATCTGTCCCGGTACAAATTCTAGTGATCACGAATAATGAAAGTACTGAGGCTATAGAGCGAGAATCAGGGTTTAACCAAGTAAGGCAAGCAAGGAGAAACCCAGAGCAACAGAGACAGACTGGAGGTTTGGTAAGGAGTAATGATGGAAAAGCTCGGGCAAGTAGGAAGGTTCGGGAAGTGAATAATGAGGGAACACATAAAGGAATTATGGTAGCGAACCGGTTTGGGAGTCTAGGGAAAGAGCAGGAGAGTGAGGATCGAATGGAGACTGGTGGGAGAGGGGAGGAAAATAAAGAAAATGAGAACATCACGAACATAAGGAATGGAGAGTCGAGTGGAGTGTGTGGGAAAGCTATGATGTTCAGTGCCATGGGGAAGAAAGGGAACCAAACCTTAGCCCCGATGGGCCTGAAAGATAAGAAGATAACTAACTTTAAAAGTCAAAGCGTCCGAAAGCCCAAAATGAAAACTGTTGGGCCAACACGGGGGCTCGTTTATGGTCCAGTGAAGGGAGATATTGAGCTGTCAGTTAGTGGGAAGAGACTGCGAGTGGAGAAGGAGAGTGTCGGCCGATCAGGGGGGGGGGTTTGCCGAAGAGGAAGGCTTCGATGAGAAAGAGAAGAAGTCTGAGCCTGCGAAGGATGATAGAAGCATGCAGACGGAGATCATACCACTGGATATTTTGGATTCCCGAATGGATCAAGTGTGTGAAGCTTCGTAGGTTCTGGGGGCATAACAAGTTGCCCCGGTAATTCTAGTTACTGCGTATAAGAGTTTGATGAAGTGCATTTTGTGGAATTGTCGGGGGGGGGGGGGAAATAAAACTCAGTTCCGCAGATCAATCCGTTATTTGGTGAAGAAATTTAATACCGATATCCTTGCTGTTTTCGAAACTCATGCTGGGGGAGCAGCTGCAAGTCGAATCTGTCAAGGGTTGGGTTTCGAAAACTATTTTAGGGTGGATGCGAGTGGGCACAGCGGAGGATTGTGGCTGCTTTGGAAATCAGAAATAGGAGAGCTTGAAGTCGTCAAGTCTTCAGACCAATATATTTATGCAAGAATAGGGAGCAGGATAGAGGTGATAAACTTAATTGTGGTGTATGCTGCTCCCACACCAAGTCGTCGAAGTGGCTTATGGACAGCGTTGGGAGAGGTACTCGGTGATGTTGTTGGTCCGGTGTTTATAGGTGGGGACTTCAATACCATTGTGAGAGTGGATGAAAGGAGTGGTGGGAATGGGAGATTATCAGAGGATTCTCTCGCTTTTGGTGACTGGATAAATGAGATGTCGCTTATTGATATGGGGTTTAGTGGGAATCAGTTTACTTGGAAGAGAGAAAAACAGAGAGCACCTTTGTGGCAAAGAGGTTATATAGAGTGTTATGTTGCGCCCAGTCCAGACTTAAGTGGCAGGAAGCTAAGTAACACATCTGCCTTTCTTGGCCTCAGACCATGCTCCACTGTACTTACAGCTCACGCCAGGGATACAGGGAAACGCGTGCCGACGCCCATTTCGTTTTGAGGCGGCATGGTTGCAACATAGGGAGTTCCAGGACCTATTAGTAGCTTCATGGGATCGGAATATTGACACTAGAGAAGCGTTGATACAGTTGGGAGCCAGACTAAAAAGGTGGAATAGGGAAGTGTTTGGAAACGTTCAAAAGAGGAAGGAGAGATTAGTTATGGAGATTAAAGAAGTACAAGAGCAGATCGATCAAAATCATACATATGAGCTATTAGTGAAAGAGGGTGAGTTGCTAAAGGAGTTTGAAACAGTACTTGAACAAGAGGAGATGATCTGGTTCCAGAAATCTCGTGAGAAGTGGGTGGTTCATGGGGACATAAATACCAAGTTCTTCCACATGTCGACAATAATTAGAAGAAGGCGAAATAGGGTTGAGATGTTGAAGGACAATGAGAACAGATGGGTATCAGACATCCATGAGCTCGAGGAACTAGCAGTAACCTATTTTAAAAAGCTATATTCGTTGGAAGATGTCGATATGACACCACAGGATTTACTGGTGAGGGGATTTTCTCGGCTTACCAGCCAAGATAGAGCCTTCTCTGCAGAGGAAGTGGAGCAATCGGTAAGAGCCATGGCAGCTATAAGGCGCCGGTACCTGATGGTTTCCAACTAGTTTTTTATCAGAGATGTTGGGAGATAGTACATTCCTCAGTGGTGCGGTTTGTACTTCAATTCTTTGAATCGGGAAAACTTTCGGAAGGTACGAATGATGCCCTTGTTGTCTTGATTCTGAAAGTGATGAAGCCGGAGAGTATCACGCAGTTCCGTCCTATTAGTCTCTGTAATGTGTTATTCAAAATCATCACTAAAGCTATGGTAGGAAGATTGAAGGGTATGATGAGCAGGTTGATCGGTCCTGCTCAGTCGAGCTTTATTCCGGGTCGGTTAAGTGTAGATAATATTGTGATAGTGTAGGAGGCTGTTCACTCTATGAAGAGAAACCATGGGTGTAAAGGATGGATGCTCCTGAAGCTAGACTTGGAGAAATCTTATGATCGGGTTCGTTGGGACTTCCTAGAGGATACACTAAGGGTAGCGGGCTTTCCAGAGAGTTGGGTTGGTAGGATTATGGAATGTGTAGCTGGCCCTTCTATGAGTATCTTGTGGAATGGAGAAAAATCTGAGTCGTTTAAGCCTTTGAGAGGGCTCAGACAAGGAGATCCTATATCTCCGTATTTGTTTGTGCTATGCATGGAAAGGCTGTGTCATCTGATTGAGGAAGCGGTGGTAGATAAGAAATGGAAGCCCATAAAATTATCGAGAGGTGGACCGGAACTTTCGCATATTTGCTTTGCAGATGATTTAATTCTGTTTGCTGAAGCATCTGTATCGCAAGTGCGAGTGATAAGAGGAGTGTTGGAGAAATTTTGTAGAGCGTCTGGGCAAAAAGTGAGCTTCCCGAAGTCAAAAATCTTTTTTCCAGTAATGTTACTAGAGAGAGAGGAGAAGCTATAAGCCGAGAGAGTGGTATCTCATTAACAAGAGACTTGGGAAAGTATTTGGGAATGCCGATCCTGCAGAAAAGAATAAATAAAGATACATTCGAGGAGGTGCTGGAGAAGGTTGCCTCTAGACTATCAGGCTGGAAGAAGCAAACCTTAAGTCTTGCAGGGAGGATTACACTAACGAAGGCGGTTTTATCTTCAATACCAATCCATTCGATGAGTACAATCTGTCTACCCGTTAGTATACTTGAGAAGCTGGATAGTCTTTCAAGAAGCTTTGTGTGGGGAAGTGGACAACATTTGGTGGCTTGGGAGAAGATTTGTAAACCAAAAACAGAGGGTGGGTTCGGGATAAGAACATCGAGAGACATGAATAAAGCTTTAATAGCTAAAGTAGGATGGCGCCTGATACAGTATAAGGAGAGCTTATGGGCTAAGGTTTTGCGAAGCAAATATGCAGTGGGTGATATTCATGATCCAGCTTGGTTAGTAGTGGGTACTAATGCCTCGTCTACTTGGAGAAGTGTTGCAGTGGGTATCAGAGAAGTGATCTTGGAGGGATACATTTGGGTTATTGGTAATGGGAGGAAGATCAAGTTCTGGACAGATAGGTGGATGTCAAACAGAGCTTTAGAAGCAGGGACTATAACAGACCTTCCGGAGAATTACGAGCATATAACAGCTAGAGATTTATGGGTGGAAGGTGGAGGGTGGGATAACACTAAAATCACTCCTTTTGTCACAGAGGAAACACGACTTGAGCTTGCGGCGGTTGTGGTGGATACGGTTACTGGAGCACAAGATCGCCTGGCTTGGGGAGAGACTTCAAATGGGCAGTTTACGGTGAAATCTGCATATGATATGATAACACGAGATCATACTCTAAAGCCACATATGGGAAGCTTCTTCAGATGTATATGGCATGTAGTAGTTCCAGATAGAGTTAGGGTATTCCTCTGGTTGGTAGGGAATCAGGCAATAATGACAAATGCAGAGAGATATCGAAGACATCTAAGCGGGACCGACGTTTGCCAGGTCTGTAAGGGAGGAATCGAAACGATCTTGCATGTACTCAGGGACTGCCCCGCAATGACAGGCATATGGACTAGGTTGTTACCGGCTACGAGGAAAGCAAGGTTTTTTTCGAAATCATTATTCGAATGGCTCTATTGGAATTTAAGGGATACTGAAACAAGAAGTGGAGCTATGTGGTCAACGATGTTTGCTTTGACGACTTGGTGGGCATGGAAGTGGAGATGTGGGAATGTTTTTGGAGATAATAAACTTTGGAGGGATAGAGTACAGTTCCTAAAAAACTTAGCTAAAGAAGTAATGTTGGCAATGGAAGTAGAGAAGAGGAGTTTAAAGATTGGTCGAGTAGTTGAAATAATGACTGGTTGGAGCCCACCACGAGTAGGATGGACGAAACTGAACACTGATGGGGCATCACATGGGAACCCGGGACCGGCGACTGCAGGGGGGGGGGTGATGCGAAATGGCGATGGGGAGTGGTGTGGAGGATTTGTGCTTAATATAGGAAGATGCTCTGCTCCTCTCGCAGAGATTTGGGGAGTATACTATGGTTTGTTGGTGGCGTGGGAGAGAGGTATTAGGAGGTTGGAGGTGGAAGTTGATTCTAAGTTGGTGGTGGAGTTTCTCACGACAGGGATTGGAGATGTGCATCCGCTGTCTTTCCTGGTACGCTTGTGCCATGGCTTCTTGACAAGGGACTGGTTGGTCCGTATCGTTCACGTGTTTAGGGAAGCAAACCACGTTGCCGATGGTTTGGCTAACCTTGCTTTTTCTTTTCCTTTTGGCTTTCATAGACTTGATGTTGCTCCTTTAGAGGTTGGTGTTTTATTGATTGAGGATGTTGATGGACCACTAAGGCCACGACAAACTCGTTTGTAGTTTCGGATACTGGATTTAATAAACTATGGGAGTTTCTGCTCCCAAATTCAGACCAAAAAAAAGTTTAATAAGATATAAAATATATATTTAGACAAACCAACTTAATTCTTTAAGAATTTTATAGTCAATTTATGACACATGGCATAACTCACATGTCGTGATATTTATCAAATAATATATAAGGAATTGTCTTTCTTAAATTTCTTTTTATGTTAGGCCAAGTCCGATTTGTAACATCTATTATCAAAGTCTGCTTGGCCAGTGCTTGATTGTGTTATTTAGTTTCAAGCTAAGCCTTTAAATCAAAGGTTTAATTGAGTCATAAGCAATCCCTAGGTTATAAATTTTGACAAGTGGTATTAGAGCATCCAAGTTCTTGGATTTAATTTAAGAGAAAACTTTGGACAATGGGTTTACAAGACGATATGATGTCTACTGCACGCATCGAGGTGGACGTATTTGATGGAGCATGAGACTTTGGGTTGTGGAAGGTTTGTATGCTGGCACATTTCTTGGTTCCAGGTCTTAAAGAAATTTTAACAGATAACAAATTATTGGTGGATCCACATAAGATATTAGCAGAAATTTTAGAATCTGGTCCAAGTATTGATCTAGCAAAGAGAAATCAGAAAAAGTGAAGGACCTAATAGTTTTGAATGTGGGGAATAAGGCTTTAAGGAAGGTTAAACATTGTGAAACATCAGTAGCCATGTGGTCTACTCTAGATAGACTATACATATGGACTTCTTTGCCTAACATAGTCTACTTACAACTCCGGCTTTATACTTTGAAGATGGCTAACTCCAAAAGTATATATGAGAACCTTGATGACTTTCTTAAGCTCATGGAAGACTTAAGTAATTTGCAAGTGGATGTAGCACAAGAAGTTTAAGCTATTTTTAAGTATGATACTCAAAGAAACAAAAATATGGAAGAGACGCCCTTAACTTAAACAAAGTCACATGAGCCACAAGGTCCAAAGAGCGCGAATTAATTGAAAGTTCAAAATTCTCGAGATCAGAAAAAGTGTGAGTGTGCATAGAAAGATGCATATTAACCCATACTCCTTCCCTTTCAATTTATTTGTCGTTTTAGATTTGTGCACATAAATTAAAAAAATATTTAAATTTACATATTTTCAAAAAAGACATTTATCTATGGGAAATTGCATCCTATAGCTATCAAAAAAATTATAATTCATTTACTAACTAAAAACCCTAACATTTATCTACAGTATATGTATTTTATATAATAATACTATATTACCCTTTAATTCAACCTATGTAACCGGTTGAGAATTATTTATTAAAATATATATTAAATAATAAATTGTGGATACAATTGATGCACATCTCTTCTTCTTCTTCTTCCTATTCTCCTTTAATTTCTGTTTTTTCTTCATACAAAAGAACATATCCAATTTTGTCTCAATGCAAAGAAAAAGCAAAGATTATCATTGTAAGGTAAATTGTGGCTTACTTCTATTCACATATTACCATTTTCTTCTTCACATCTGGGAACCTCTCAACGACAGCGACTATGGTAACGACAATCAATTATGAAGAAGAAGAGGTAGCGAAGAAGGTTGTCATAGGCACGTCGTCTCTAGATTGTAGAATCGTGGTGGTGGAAAACACTAATGGCGGTAAATTGATTTCAACGTCATATATTTTTGGATTTTATATATGTATTATATTTCATCTCAAAATCGATTTGTCTTGAACCTACGATGATCGTACTGTTGGGAATTATGTTTGGGCGCACTAGTCTATTCCATTTATATTCTTTGATAGTATAATAAGTATATAAATGAAATTGTCAACAATGGTATTTCTTTGCTATTTTATTTTGATTTTCCGTGTAAAAAGTTTGCTATATGGAATAGATGATTCATATGGTACAAGACTGATAATTTTATAGTTCTGTGGTATTAATGATACAATGGTATTAAAATAGTATATAATGGAAATCATAACTAATTGATAGATAAATAGTATCGAAAATTAAATATTTGAAAACAGGTTTAGAATCTTATCTCCCTAACATCGTAGGTGATATATTCAGCTGATGATAACAACTCAAAAGATGAATGGCATGCGTACACCATATCTGAGTTCCCGCAGACAGCGCTTCAACAGAAATGGAAGTCACATATGGAAGTCACATACGCATGAAGTGGCATTAACTGGCGTTACTATTCCATATACAGTTCTTGTTCTATTCTATATAGACATATAGAAAATACATGTAGCATGCTATGCATTATATTTGTTGTTATTTCACTTGCATCAGCACCGGTTGTTTCATAGCTGCCAACGTCCTCACTTTCTTTACCTCTCCACCCATTATCTCTTTCACCTCTTTTAAATGTTGCAATGTAATATGTCTTGTTCTATTATATTTAATAAATGTAAAATAAAAATATGAATGTTGCAATGTAATATTAGTTTATGCCTTAACCACAACTACACAAGTGATTTACACACTCAATTTTATCATTTCACTAACTACACCTACACATATCATTTTAGTTCACAAGTCTATTCTAATTTCCATTTTATATTGTATAGTTTAATATTACAAATTTTATACTATTTTCAGGATTTTAATTTTATTAAAACAATACTATAACTATATATTATATATTTTGAGTTTGGGTTTAGTGATAGAAGTTTAGGGTTTAGGGTTTAGTATTTAGGGGTTGGGGTTAGAGTAATGTTTAGTATTTAGTATAGTTATAATCCTATGCTTCGGCTATATGGATTAGAAAATTTAAGCACAGTTAAAACGTAATCTTGTAAACAATTTACTCTCACTATTCTCACAAAAACTGAATATAGTTTTGCCCTTGTACTATTGTAAATAAACCTCTACGCAATTTATATAGATAGTTTTTGATGTTGTGTTGCTCTTCATATGAAGTTTCTCTTTAATTTTCATACCATTCTATATTTATAATAGAATAGTACGTGTTCGTCCATAATAGAATACTACAATTTTAACTTATGTTCCGTTCATAGTATGTTACATACAAGTTATATTAGACTATACTCTTCGTTTTTCTGCATACGAATAACATACCACCATTGTGACCTATTATAGTCACAAACTGCATCTTGCTTGACATTTGTTACTTGTAAATAAAATAGTCAAACAGTTCATAAATAGAATAATAGTCTTCATATTTTTCTCCTCTGTACCGGCTGATCATTTAGTTGCTTCTTCTCCGTTTTCTCTTTTTTTTATCCACTCATTTATACAATATAGTAAAATATGTTTGCGATAAGAATGAGATCACGTGGATTACTTATCTTTCTTTAATTTTCAATAGTGTTCTTTTACTTTTGGCCATATTTAAACGTGTGCATGTCATCTACTCTATTCATCAATCACCGGTAACTTGTACATAGGAAGGGTATAACCGGATTATTTAAGCAGTAAATGTTATTCTCTTCATTATGTCAAAATCAATGTCACTGGCTTAATTTTACTTACCATTTTGGTTAGTGAGCAAATTCACCCTTTATCTATAAACTTTACCATATTTTAATCAATAAAAAAATAACACATGAAATTAATACATTTACACTAAAATTATAAAACGACATTTATTTTGAAAATATTTTTTTTTTCTACAACGACAAGTAAATTGAAAGGGAGTATATATATGTTGCAAAACCCATTTACACAATTGATATTTTGACGTAATACTCTCTATGTTTCATAATAAGTGTCACTTTAAGTTTTTAATTTTGTTTTAAAAGTGTCGTTCTACAATCCCAATGTAATTTTGTACAATAAATCTAATTTTTACCATTTTGAATAGAGAGAATTAGTCAAATACCCATATTTGGTGTTGATATTAGAGAAATAACCATGATTTGACACAAAAGACACTGACACAACCATTTGGCAAGAAAATACCGAGAATGTCCTTTCTCTTTCCTCTCATTAACACGAAGCGTAAAAACATTTGTTAACATATAACACTTCTGTTAACGTCTACAATATTTGTTAACAGCCAACACATTTATTTCCGCGAAGCGTAAAAATAATTGTTAACAGTTAACACTTCTGTTAACGTCTACAATATTTGTTAACCGCTAACACGACGTCGAATCTAAAACCCATAAAATTGATATCATCAAAAAATTGATGTAATTTAATTGTATGTACTTCTCTAATAACATATTTAAAATTATTTTTTAAGAATCAAAGTGAACTCAAAAATATTTAACATATTTATTTTGCATGTAATTCATTTTAAAAATGATAAGAGGAGAGAAGAGCATTGATAATGAAAATGAAAAAAAAAAAACTGACACACCCACATGTAAATGCAGGAAGGAAGGAGAGAGAGAAAGAATGGCAATTTGGTCATACAAAATAAATCAGTCCCATCATGGACAAATGACTAGTATAGACCCCCATTTGGGGTGTATTGGTCAATTATCTCTTTTGAATAACCAATAGATTTTTATTTAAATCATTCTCATTTAATTAATCATACATTAAATAGGGATATATTAGTTTATTATGGAGTGCAAAGTTAATTGGTTAAATTATACACATAAATATTACAGAGTAACCCTTATTTTCTGATATTTTTATGAACTGAATAAACCGAAAAACTAAATAAAAACCAATCTGGATTGCATAAATTCATAAAACCAGTCTGGATTGCATAAATTCCTAAATGATTTCTATATTCTGTATACAATTTATTGTTTTTATTATTCATAACAAACAAAAAATTTCACCAATCAAACATTATACATTATTTTGCATCATGTATTTTATAGAACTGCATTTGTTTTGCATAACACATAAACTGTTGAACCGTATCACACTCTAATTATGGTTTTTGTATTACCAAAAATATAGTCACCATCAGGACTCTTAATGTCAACGAGAAACAAAACAAGTTTTTAGTAATTATGTGGGGTTTCATCCTAGTAATCGCGAGAGAAAGAAAGCTAGAGAGAATAGTTTTCTGATTTGTGTGTGAGGTTTTCTCTGGATCCCATGTTTCTTGCCGGTCATTGAGAAAGTCTTCCTATGTGTGTATAAGCGAGATCGGTTATGGAGTTGTCTATTACCAGTGGGGTTTCAAACACTCCCTTTTAAGAATAGTCACATGTTAGCGTCTTGTAACTCAAGTTTCTTCCACTTTGTATTGAGTTACGCATGATGTTATATTTGTGTTGATCAGGAAGTAGCAAATGCCAAAAATTTGAAACTGATGGTCTAGATTGCTAACAAGAATCAATAAAGGAAAAATAACGAAACTGTAGTCATTATTGAATTAAAGTAAACTGCAATGACTTCGTGTTGAATTTGTAAATTCACTGACAGATTTAAAAACTTTAATAATTCATATATCACAAATTTGAAAAGAAATAATGAAATCATTTTAAGTGAATGAAACATTTTAAAATCTGACAAATTTCAATTCTATTGGAAGCGATGTCAGTTAATACAATCAATAACGAATGCAAAATTAGTAAGTAAAAATAAAACAGTAAATTAATTATGTATATTAGAAACTTTACTTTATTATAGAAGATATAATAACATACAATAGTTAAAAGGAAATTGCATTCAACAACATCTACCAACGCAAAGGTAAGGCATAAAAATGCAATAACGATCTTCTGAACTTTTTTATTTTAGTTTAGTCTTGAACCTACGAATTTGCAAACCACATATGAGAAGGTTTAATGGTTTATGTTTCGAGGAAGAGGTGTGCATTTAAAGGGATGAGCAAAACCCAAGAAGAATTTTAGTCCAGGTGCTTCTTCCATGTTAACTTTATCTCCTTCGATTTTCCAGTCAAAACGTTGCACCATCACTCCAATTGCGGTTCCTACTAAGGTATAAGCCAGATTTTTTCCTGGACATCTTCTTCTTCCAGCACCAAAAGGGAGGAACTTCAATGCATTCTCTGTTCTCTTCTTCTCTTGGAACGATCCCGAAAAGGGTAGGAACCTCTCTGGCTTAAACGTATTAGGGTCTTCCCAATAATCGGGATCTCTCATCACAGCATAAGCATTAATAACAAGTGTTGTACCGTCAGCTACGTAGAACCCTCCAATTGTACACCCTTGCTGAAACTCTCTTGGCAAGACAGGGATCACTGGGTGCAATCTTAGAGATTCATTGATTACTGCTTGCAAGTAAGGGAGTTTTGGTAGATCAGTTTCTTGAACTAACCTTTTTCCTCCCACCACAGAATCTATTTCTTCTCTCAGTCTCTCAAGGATTTTAGGGTTGTTGATGATTTCAGCCATTGCCCACTGTATGGTTGAAGAAGAGGAGTCCCCGGCTCCAAAGAAAAGCTCCTGCAGTTGGTTATTTTTATTTAATATGATTTTCAATGAAATATTACAACCAAAGAGAGGGTAGACACTTACCGTGAATAATGCCTTAATATGGTTTCTAGTGATCTTGCACTCTTTGTTCTCGTCTCGATGAGCTTCCAACAATGCATCTGT
The DNA here is from genome assembly GCA_905132765.1 of Moricandia arvensis. NCBI lineage: Eukaryota > Viridiplantae > Streptophyta > Magnoliopsida > Brassicales > Brassicaceae > Moricandia > Moricandia arvensis. Next base: position 179,662 of record CAJHQP010000513.1, read on the forward strand.
AAATTCATTACCTTGCTGTTTCTCTAGTTGCTCTTCGTATTTCACAAGAATCTTTTCCAGCAGGTCATCAAATTTATGTGAAACATCCATTATATTCCTTTTTAAAAACGAGATCCCAACCTTCTGAAGCAGCTTATTAAAAACTTGTGCAGTAAAATACTCATGTGACAAGACACCAAACTCCACACAAAGTTGGGAGAGTTTCGCCGCGTCATCATTATTCTGCGAAAAACTACTTCCCATGCTCATCTTTCCGAGGGTGTATGTAACAAGTCTAATCGCTTCATCGCCTAAATCAACGCTCTCTTTCTTCATCGCCTTTTCATACAAAGTCTTACAAAACCGCTCTAGCTCAAGTTCACGGACGTTCCGTGACCGCTCCAGCGCCTGGGGACCAATAAACTTAGTCATGAGGATCTTCTTCATGAACTTCCAGTAATCTCCATAGGGAGCTCTGAGGAAGCTAGATGATCCAAACGCCAAGCATTCATCAATGGCAATGGCGCCACGAGAGGAGACATTTATGTCTTGAGCCTTGAAGATCTCGTGGACAACTGATGCAGAGGAAACGAGTACGATAGGGCGGTTTAGGATGCGGAGATGGAGGAATGGACCGTACTTGGATGAGATTTTTTGGAAAGACTTGTGGAATGAAGTAAAGAGGAGAAGAAAATCTAGTGTGAATATTTTTTTGTAAGAAACTTGTTTGAATATTTTTTGGTAAAACTCTTGGGGACTACTTTCACCAGAAAATAAAAAGAAAATTAGGTGAAGATAACCGATAATCGGAAGAGAAGGAGGACGTGGAGGAAGATCATCTTTTGGCTTCTTGAAGAAGAAGAAGAAGGCAAAGAGAAAGAGTGTTATAAAGAAGAACAAGAGAGCAGAGATGAAACAATCTTGAAAATCAAAACTGACCATTGCTGCCATTGTTGCTCTAAAGCGATGAGGAGTGAAAAAATATAATTGTTCTAGTAAAATTTTCAGTTCAGCTGTCTTGTTCATGTGGAAGAGTCGTTTTGTCTTACGGATCAGTTCAGTTGTGCTAATTTATGATATTCTAGGCACTCATGATAGCATGACCATGACCCACTCAATTAATTTTAGATGACTCAAATTAATTTCGTTAATCAAAGGAGGAGTTGTTGGGGGGAGTAAGTAATCCATCAACCACCAAGGTTTCAGCTACATTTAAAGCAGATTTTGCTAACTTATCAGTTAGTACATTCCTCTCACGAGAAATCCAAGTGAAGGATACGAATTCAAAACAAGACACAAAAGATAAAATGTCTGCAACCACTCCGTAGAGCTTCTGTAGACAGTTTCCAGCGCTAATAGATTTGATCAGTTGAGCAGAAGCAGACTCGAAGCACACCGCCTTCAGCTCCTCTCTGACACCCGCTCGGACAGCCTCAAGCAGCCCTAAACCCAGAGCCGTGCTTTACTTGAAACAAAAAGAGACTTTGGCTTAGGGCATTTTTTATACAAAACACTTAACAACATGTATTCGAATAATTACAAATCTTAACTATATATTGTATTCGAATAATTACAAATCTTAACTATATATTGTATTCGAATAATTACAAATCTTAACTAATAATATATATATATATATATATATATGGATTTAAATTTAAGATGTAATACAGAGTAAAATATGGGCCACCTTAAAAAATAAGTTAAGTAGTTATTATTATTTTACTAACTAAAGACATAAGATATTTAAAAGCTATTTTGTTTTATCTTACAACAAATTAGGGCAGTAAAAGAACTTAACATTATTGCTTACTGTCTTTTTCTACTTACTTTGATTTCATATTGACAAAACATTTTCATCTCACATTCTCTTACATATATTAATGTTCTTCTTTCTAATTACTTTATTATTTATTTGAATTATTTTAAAATATTTTCAGTTGCTTAGAGAAGCTTTTCAAAGCTGCAACATTTAAAATATTATCTTTGTTCAATTCGCTTGCAAAAAATAAGTGATTTGGCTTTTTTTTAGCAAAACAATTCCTACAAAAATTGCTTAAAAATCTAGTCAATGAGTTTGTGGAGAAGATAAGAAGAAAAAATATGTTTTAAAATTATTGTTTAGTTTATTGTTTTTTTTTGTGATAATGATATTGCTAAAACATATTTTTCTATGAATGAATGCATATTTTTCTAACTGATGACTGCTTAAATCCATTAATAAAAAAAGGGTGAATCAACGGATAGATGAAAGCGTATAATCGTGTATGCCAGAAGCTGCTTGCAATTTTTAGAAGCAAAAAGTGAACAGAAATTGGAGAATCTTCCTCAATCAAACATGGTGAAACGATGATCTCGTGAGAGAGAAGAAGCCTTTTTCCAATGAGAAATGTGTTTCTATATACACTTGATCTAATCAGCTAACTGGGACAAACCGATGTATACTATTTGCATTTAACTAAATCGTATACTATATAATTCAGCTATATACTACCAGCAATGTTTATGATTATGTGATTTACGGCCTTAAAGAAGTTTATGTGGTGTTCTTGAACAAATTATGAGTAAACAACAAAGGAATTGTTTACTTACGTCCATGGCAAACCAAATACTGTAAAATACCGTGTCTATTGCCTTGGGATTGTTCTTTTGGAGCTAATCCCAGAGGAAAAAACGATTGAAGTGGATTTTATATTTATGAGTGAGTTAGGTAAGAAGTTTTTGTAGGAAGAACTATCCAGACAAATTATATGGATTGTTGGGTTCGTGTAACAATTGGACAAAGTAGGTGTCGGCATAAACATCAAGAACCCGAAATCGAATCAAGCCCAAACCAAAAAATCTGATCTGCATCCGATCCGAAATGTGAAAATATCCTAATGGATTTTGTAGACATTACTTAAAATCTGAACCAAAGTATTATTAACCGAACCCGAACGGATAACCGAAAAACCACAAAAACCGAAAAAATCTAAAAAATCACTTGGAAACTAATCAAAGATACATCGTCGAAGGAACACTGGTCGAAAGGCATCTGGTTCTCTCGTTCAACACCAAAGAGCGCTTTCTGCACTTGGCTTGCAATGCAGAACATACTCAAGACAGAGTGTTGCTCTGGAACACGGGAGCTACTGGAACATGTGTCCTTTGTAATGATCCGCTTGAGTCTCGAGATCACCTGTCTTTTCTCTGCAGATACTCAATGGATGTTTGGACCAATCTGTAGATACTGTTGTCAGCCAGAGCTGCAGTTCCCAACCACTGCTGCTCCACTATTGTCTCCAACCACCGTCGTTTTGTCATTAGGAAACCACCGCCGCCACCATCGTAGGTGCTTTTTTGGTAAGCAGCCACCGTCCTTCTTGCTGGTTGACTCGATGACTAGCTGGTGATCAGTGACATAACTGAGTCAAACTAGAGAGTTAATTCAGTGACGTAGTTGACCAGGTTGGTTCTATTAAACTGATTCAGTTTAGGTTAACCGGGGTGGCTTTTTTTAAATTGATTTCAGTTTAGTTGACCAGTTTAGTTAATTAAAACTGAGTTAGGTTTAGGGCAACAATTTTTGTTTGGTTTAGGATAATCGGTTGGTCTAATTTGATTTCTATCTAGCTTGA
>CAJHQP010000514.1:0-65000 GCA_905132765.1 Moricandia arvensis
AGGTATTGCCAAGACACTAACCACTTTGCAGGAACAATTCTACTGGCTGATCATGAAGATAGACGTGGATAAATTGTGTTTTAAGTGTGTGGTGTGCAGAAGGCCAAATCCTAGGTACAACCAACAGGTTTGTAAGCATCTCTGCCTATTCTTGATGAATCGTGGGTTGACATCTCTATGGACTTGTTTTAGGCTTGCCTAAGACTAAGAGAGGTAGAGATAGCATCTTTGTTGTAGTTGATAGGTGATATACCATTGATTTTACCACTTTTAGACTATCGTATATGAAATATTTAGAGTATATTATATTGATTTGGAGTTTGTTTTAGCGTGTTTTCAGGTTCATGTACGTTTTGGAGAACTTTGGTGATTTTGTAGCCTTTTGAGGTTCAAAACTGCACAAACGCATCAGATGTTTAGCTATGGATGAAGATCTTCCCGTTTTACTGAAGAGTGGTTTGTCTGCCTCGCGAGATGAAGATGCCGAGGACACGAAGGAGTGTCAATCAACGACACAGCCTTGTTGTCGATCGACGCTGATGCCATAACGCGGGACGAGTATATTTCACGACCTACTTAAGCCTTGAAACCACCACAAGTTAACATATACCCATGGACGACCCCAAACCCTATTTATATGTTTTCTAACCATTGTTGACGGCTATGCTTTCTAAGCTTTTATTCATTCATAGTGCTAGGGTTAGGAGAGAAGGGAGGAACTTCTTTAGAGTCCTTTTGGAACTCGTTTGGTTCTTTATTATTGATTACTAATTATTTTGTTCATCTATGATTTATGTTTCTTTGATCATGTCTGAGTAGATCTCATGTTAGATTTAGGGTTTATGATAGGTTTTGATGGAATAGATAAATAATAGAATTGTTAGGGGGATTATTAGATCTATCTTCAGATTTGTACTTATTGCTTGTGTTCTTGTTTAGCTACCTAGAACCATGATATTAGGATACTGAGAATTGTGTGATTGCATGATCAGTACTTGAATATCCCTGATGAGCTTAAGTTACTTGAGACAATTAAGATAATGGTCTAGTGATTCTAAGTAAACCAATCGAATCTGATCGTTTAATGCTTGAATAAGAAAGCCATCGATCGATATCGTTTGCATACCATCGATCAATGGCAATTCCGAGTCTGCACACAAAATTTGTAGACTCTGAGCTCAGCCATAGGATAGATATAACTTATAATATATTTACTAATTGAATTCGTGTTCTATGATTAAAAAACGTTTTGCTTCTATCTATTATAATTCACTACCTGAATCCCTAGATCTAGCTATTTATTATTATTGCTTAAAGCAGTAAATAAATCAAAGCATTTGATTGATTGTATTGAGTTTATTGTGTATCCACGCTCCGTCTGTATTTGATTATTAAGTACTACAATTTGATCTCTTATTTGAGAGAGTAAATTTTCTCTAGATTAATTTGAGCACATATCAAATTTGCGCCGTTTTCGGGGAGCAAGGATTCTCCATAAAACTCAATTTGTTTAATTTTGTCTAGGTTTTTATTTATAGTTTACTTACAAAATTGTTTTTCTTGTTTTTCAGGTACATACATCTTAGTACCAGTAAGCAATGAGAAGAGGTTTTTTGGGTTCTTCAAAGAAGGAGCATGCTGATTCACGTACGATCCGTAATTCTACGAGGGAAGTATCGATATCGACACCCTCCAAGCAGCAACGATCGACTGCGTGAACCAAGCATCGATCAACACCCTCCAAGCAGCAGCGGTCTACAGCTTGAACCAAGCATCGATCAACACCAACTCCTCGGTATCGATCGACAATACTTGCGGAAAGACAAAGAAGGTCACAATACTCATACTAAGTTTTGATGAGAATGAGATCTTGAGAGATGAAGAAGATCGCGCTCGCAACAGTGCATGACAATTGATTTATACACTGGAATACTCTGAGGAATACATACTCTGCAAGATTTTCCCCACACTTGATATGTCATGGTTTTTACATGATTTTACCTATGCTATGTATACGGTTTTGAAGTCTTTATTATGCAATTCGAATGGTTTTAGAGTCTATACATGTTCATGTACTCATTGGAAACAATTGGAGTTTTAGACCATTCTGGAGAATTGAAGAGTGATCATCCAAGAATTGGAAGTCAGAACAAAGAAATACTACGACCATCGGTCGACGCCTCACCTTGAGTGTAGATCGACGCTCAACACTTCTACCGAGTTACTTAAGATTTGAAGACATCATGTTTTTGCCCAAATGTTCCATTATTTTCATGACAAGTCCCTGGCAGTTTTAGGCTATTTATTAGGTTATTTAGATGTTTTGCAAGACACCACTTTTTATACAACTCTTTTGATACTTGCAACCTTAATAGCTACCTTTGGCGAGAGAGATAAATTCGATTATGAGACTAAGATCTTGAACTCCCTTGTTTCATTATTGTTATTCTTTATGCAATTTATTTATGTATTTATCATGTTTATCTCAATCATGTCTTAGTAGTCTATTGTTAGATTTAGGGTTCTTCTAGGGTAGTTAACGGCTTGCTAGTGTTATGAAATTTTTAGGGTTATAATAATTAGTTCTTTGTTTAAGTAGATATTAATGCTAATTTGAATTTGATCACTTCAACCATAGATAATAGGATGTTATAGCACAAGCGAGAGCTTGGTTATACCCTAAAACATGTCTTAAATAGTCTAAAATCCTAGTAACAAACGAAAGTTGAACTATAGAATTAGAGAACATATCAAACACACGAATCGTTCCTACTTATAATTAGTGTCGATCGATGCCACACAGTGGCCGTCGATCGACACTCCGTTAAGACTCGCGATAGCAACTTAATCTAGACCCTAAGTTTGAGTTCAGAACAAGAGCTTCACTAAAACCTTAATAATCCATTTGTTTGCATTGCCTACTCTACCTAAGAGTTCCCCTAAGTCTAATCCTTCTTAATAATCTTCACAAAACAAACCAATCCTTGACTCACTATTCATAAATCTATACTTTCATCTAGCTTTATTTCGTGATAACAAATCTATTGTGTGATCTTAGAGTGTCTGTGGATTCGATCCCTAATGCCCTAAGTATAACAAAAACACTCAGTTTAGGGATCTTTTGAGTGCTCTTAATCAAAACAATGAACAAACTAATGCTTTTGTCCAGGGTATAGTTCAACATGTTGCAGGATAAGCTAGAGAAGTAGATGGAGGAGCTCAAGAGGAAGGAGTAGCACGAGATCAAGAAGCTGGGGCAGCTGCTGGTCGAGATCAACGACGAAACAACAGGCCGCAACATGCTGATGACAATCTGGGAAGCCTCAAACTCAGGGTACCTCCCTTCATCAGAAAAACGAACATGACGCTTACCTGGAATCGGAAAAGAAGATGGAACAAGTCTTTAGTTGCCAACATTACCCTGAAGAGAGGAAGGTTAAGATAGCATCAACATAATTCGGTGGCTATGCCATCAACTGGTGGAAGCAAATAGCTACTTTGAGAAGGCGCAATGCAGAACCACAAGTAACCTCATGATTCGAGATGAAAACAATGATGAGAAAGAGTTTAGTGCCTACTCACTATGGCTGGTATCGACACCAAAAAACTTAGGAGACTATCTCAGGGAGTCAAGAGTGTGGAAGACTAACATCAGGAGATGGAACTACTCATCATGAAGGCTGATATAGTGCAAACTGCTGAGGCCACCATGGCCAGGTTCCAAGGAGGATTGAACATATATATCCAAGACTGACTGGAACTACAAGACTACAAGAACATAGAGGAATTGTTGCACAAGGCCATACTCACTAAGACACAAAACAAGAGGAGAAGCACGACCAGAGCCAGTTTGGTTTAGCCACAAAACCTGCCTTCTCTTGAGATGAAAAGTCTTATGTGAAGCTTAAAGAAGGAACTCTAGCAGCAGGCACTTGAAGGGCAAAGGACCAGAAACTCCTACTCAGTCCAGAGATCAAGATTGTTTGGAAAATGGAGAGATTATTTCTGAAGATGAAAAATCTGATCAGAAGTCTAAACTGAAGAGGTAGAGTTCCTATCCATGGTGAGATGTTAGCTATCAGGAGCTCCCTTAGCAATCCGTCTGTGGTTGAAGAAGAAGACCTAGATTGCCCGACTCAAGGTGAGATACTAGTCACCAGAAGAACTCTTAGTGTCCAACCTAAATCAAAAGGGGATTAGCAGAGAGAAAACACGTTCCACACGAGGTGCTTGGTTCAAGATAAATTTTGCAGCCTGATCATTGATGGAGGAAGATGTACAAATGTAGGAAGTGAGGAACCGGTTAACAAGATTGTCCTTGAGGTGCAGAAACATCCTAAACCTTATCTCTTGCAATGGCTCAATTTGGACGGAGAGATGAAGGTCATTAAACAAGTGAAAGTGTCTTTATCAATTGGGAGATATGAAGACGAGGTCACTTGTGATGTGTTGCCTCTTGAAGCTAGTCACATCTTGTTGGGGTACCATGGCAGTATGACAAGAGAGAAATACATGATGGCTTCACCATTAGGCATACCTTTGCCCACAAGGAGAATCAAATAACATTGGTACCTCTAACACCTCAGGAATGCATCAGGACCAGATGCATCTCAAAAACAAACTAGAGGAAGCCAAGGCATCCGCCAAGGCCTTGTTGCTGGAAGAGGCCACCAAGGTAAGTAAACATAATATTTTTGCTAGTGTAAGTGATATCAAGAATCAAATGTTTGAGCAACCGAACTTGATACTGATAGTATACAAAGAGCTTCTGATTACTTCCACTAACCATGACCCAGAAATTTCGAGGGAGATAGAGTGTCTTTTACATGAATATCCAGATATGTTTCCACAGGACAAACCAATTGGCTTACCGCCTATTAGGGGTATTGAACACTAGATTGATTTTGTACCAGGAGCAACACTATCCAACCGTCCTGCCTACAGAACCAAACATGTGGAAACAAAGGAACTTCAAAAGCAGGTAAATGAGCTCCTTGAAAAGGGACACATCAGGGAAAGTATGAGCCATTGTGTTGTACATGTCCTACTAGTGCCAAAAAAGGATGGGAGTTGGCGCATGTGTGTTGACTGCCGAGCCATCAACAACATAACAATTAAGTATATACATCCAATTGCTCATTTAGATGTTATGTTAGATGAGTTACATACTTCATGTGTCTTTTCTAAGATTGTTTTAATGAGCAGTTACCACCAGATCATAATGAAAGAAGGTGATGAGTAGAAAACTGCATTTAAAACTAAACTAGGATTGTATGATTGGCTGGTCATTCCATTTTGTCTTACGAATGCACCTAGCACATTTATGAGATTGATGAACCATGTCTTGAGGGCTCTCATAGGTCGCTTTGTAGTTGTGTACTCTGATGACATACTGATCTATAGCAAAACTATGATAGAACATGTTGAGAATTTGAAACAAGTGTAAGTGATTAGAAAAGAGAGTCTTTATGCTAACTATAAGAAATGCTCTTTTGGAACAGATAACCTTGTTTTCCTATGCTTTGTTGTGACTTCACAGGAAATACATGTTGATGAAGAAAATGTGAAAACTATTAAGGAATAGCCGACCCCTAAGACCATTCGAGAGGTCAAAAGCTTCCATGGACGTGCATGCTTCTATAGGAGGTTTGTATAAGACTTCAGTACCATTGCTGCTCCACTCACTGAATTCATCAAAAATGTGTAGGATTCACATGGGGCAGGCTCAGGAAGATTCATTCCAGCTCTTGAAAGAGAGGCTAAACAATGCACCTCTACTTGTATTACCTTATTTTCTTAAAATATTTGAGATAGAATGTGATGCATTTGGAGTAGGTATTGGAGCTGTATTAATGCAGGAGAAGAGGCCCATAGCTTACTTCAGTGAAAAGCTTAGTGGTGCTACTCTTGACTACCCTACATATGACAAGGAGTTGTATGCTTTGGTATGGGCCCTTCAGATGTGGAAACACTACATGTGGTCTAAGGAGTGTGTGATCCATACAAATCATGAATCTCTTAAACATCTCAAAGGTTAACAAAAGCTGAACTAGAGGCACGCCAGGTAGTGAGTTCATTGAGACATTTCCCTACGTCATCCATTACAAGCAAGGTAAGGAGAATGTAGTGGCATATGCACTCTCAAGAAGGTATGCTCTCTTAACTTCAATGGAAATAATTTTTTTTTTGGGGGGGGGGGTTTGAACACCTTAAGTCTTGTTATGCTCATGATTTTGACTTTCAGGAAGTGTATAAGGACACTGAGAAAAGTTCCAGTGGCAAGTATTATCAATTTAAGGGTTTCTTTTTTTATTATAATTTCTTATGTGTTCCTTGTGATACTTTGAGAGAGTTGTATGTAAGGGAGGCTCACGGAGGGGGTGGGGGTTAATGGGTCACTTTGGTATTGCCATAACACTAACCACTTTACAAGAACATTTCTACTGGCCGATCATGAAGAGAGATGTGGATAAAGTGTGTTTTAAGTGTGGTGTGCAAGAAGGCCAAATCCAAGGTTTTCTTTTATTCATAGTGCTAGGGTTAGGAGAGAAGGGAGGAACTCCTTCGGAGTCCTTCTGGAACTCTTTTGGTTCTTTATTATTGATTACTATTTATTCTATTCATCTATGATTTATATTTCTTTGATAATGTCTGAGTAGATCTCCTGTTAGATTTAGGATTTGTGATAGGTTTTGATGAATTAGACAAATAATAGAATTGTTAGGGGGATTATTATATCTATCATAAGATTTGTACTTATTGCTTGTGTTCTTGTTTAGCTACCTTGAACCATGATATTAGGATATTGAGAATTGTGTGATTGCATGATCAATACTTGAATATCCTTGATGAGCTTAAGTTACTTGAGACAATCTAGAGAATGGTCTAGTGATTCTAAGTAAACCAATAGAATCTGATCGTTTAATGCTTGACTAAGAAAGTCATCGATCGATGTCTTTTGCATACCATCGATCGATGTCTTTTGCATACCATCGATCGATGGTAATTCCGATTCTGCACAAGAAATTTGTAGACTCTAAGCTCAGTCATACGATATATATAACTTATAATATATTTACTAATTGAATTCGTGTTCTACGATTAAAAAATCTTTTGCTTCTATCTATCATAATTCACTACTTAAATCCCTAGATCTAGCTATTTATTATTATTGCTTAAAGCAGTAATTAAATCAAAGCATTTGATTGATTGTATTGAGTTTATTGTGTATCCACGCTCTCTGTGTATTTTATTATTATGTACTACAATTGGACCTCTTATTTGAGAGAGTAAAGTTGCTCTAGATTAATTTGAGCACATATCAAATTTGCTCCGTTGTCGGGGAGCAAGGATTCGCCATAAAACTCAATTTGTTTGATTTTGTCTAGGTTTTTATTTATAGTTTGCTTACATAATTTTTTTTCTTGTTTTTCGGGTACACACATCTTGCTTTTCAGCAGCGGTCTACAGCTTGAACCAAGCATCGATCAAAACCAAATCCTCGGTATCGATCAACAATACTTGCGGAAAGACAGAGAAGGTCAAAATACTCATACTAACTTTTGATGAGAATGGGATCTTGTGAGATGAAGAAGATCACGCTCGCAACAATGCATGACAACTGATTTATACACTAGAGGCTGTAGTCTCTGATGCAATTGTTGTTGCTGGAGAGGATGACTTTGAGCTGCACCCCAACTGGAACGATTGGCTAGGTCATCATCTTTTCTCAAGGTCCTCCTCATGAAGATCCCAAGAAACACATCAAAGTTTTTATGGGTGAAATCGTGAGTGATGAGTTGTATGTATACTCTGAGGAATATAAACTCTGTAAGATTGTTGATATGTCATGGTTTTTACATGATTTTATTTATGCTATGTATATGGTTTTGAAGTCTTTATTAAGCAATTAGTGTGGTTTTAGAGTCTTTACAGATTCAGGTACTCATTGGAAACAATTGGAGCTTTAGATAATTCTAGAGAATTGAAGGGTGATCATTCAAGAATTCGAAGTCAGAACAAATAAACGCTACGACCATCGGTCGACGCCTCACCTTGAGTGTAGATCGACGCTCAACACTTTTGCTGAGTTACTTAAGATTTGAAGAAATCATGATTTTGCCCAGATGTTCTATTATTTGCAAGACAAGTCTCTGGCCGAGTTTTAGGCTATTTATTAGGTTATTTAGATGTTTTGCAAGACACCACTTTTTATACAGCTCTTTTGATATTTGCAACCTTGATAGCTACCTTTGGCGAGAGAGATATATTCAATTATGAGACTAAGATCTTGAACTCCCTTGTTTCATTATTGTTATTCTTTATGCAATTTATTTATGTATTTATCATAGTTATTTCAATCATGTCTGAGTAGTCTATTGTTAGATTTAGGGTTCTTCTACGGAAGTTAACGACTTGCTAGTGTTATGAAATTTTTAGGGTTATAATAATTAGTTCTTTGTTTAAGTAGATATTAATGCTAATTTGAATTTGATCACTTCAACCATAGATAATAGGATGTTATAGCACAAGCGAGAGCTTGGTTATACCCTAAAACATGTCTTAAATAGTCTAAAATCCTAGTAACAAACGAAAGTTGAACTATAGAATTAGAGAACATATCAAACACACGAATCGTTCCTACTTATAATTAGTGTCGATCGATGCCACACAGTGGCCGTCGATCGACACTCCGTTAAGACTCGCGATAGCAACTTAATCTAAACCCTAAGTTTGAGTTCAGAACAAGAGCTTCACTAAAACCTTAATAATCCATTAGTTTGCATTGCCTAGTCTACCTAAGATTTCTCCTAAGTCTAATCCTTCTTAATAATCTTCACAAACCAAACCAATCCTTGATTCACTATTCATAAACCTATACTTTCATCTAGCTTTATTTCAAAACAACCAATCTATTGTGTGATCTTAGAGTCTCTGTGGATTCGATCCCTAAGTACTACACTAAAAATCTTCTTTGAGAGAGTAAAATTAGCTTATAGGGTTAATTTGAGAGTGCATAATAAAAGCTACATCAAATTTGGCGCCGTTGCCGGGGATTCTATCTTATTGCCATTAGATTTAGTTTATGATATAGTCTAGATTTTTATTTTACTGTTGCTAACTTATTCTTTTCTTATTCATGATGACACATGTACCTTTTGAAGAGAATACGTACTCTGGTCGTCAAGCGTCGATCGACGGCAATCCTTCAACTCGATCGCGGTTCGTCCAACAACGTCGGGTGAAACTCTGCTACCACCATCGATCGATGCCGATGAGCCGGAAACTGGTACGTCCGCTTATACTGAATTTATTAATGAAAAATTTGTTTTGCAAGATCTAAATGATCATGAACGTAACGTAGCGAGCTAAATCATTAGTTAACAGGGGGCTGAAATCCCTGATCAAAATACTAAATCTCAGCAAAATAAGATTAAAAATAAATTACCAATGCTTGAATACTTAAACCCCAGCAGAACCTATTCCAATAGGTCTACTATCAGATTACAAGACAACCATATGGGAAAATCTGATCTGAACGCTGAATACATTTCCTATATAAGTAAGAAACCGTTCAGTGGTTTTCCCACTGATCATCTAAACAATCACATCGAGCTTCTATAAGGCATGGTGTCTGACGACTTCAACTGTTGCAAGCTTTTTCCTTTTTCCCTTTTAGGGGAAGCCAGGAGGTGGCTAAACCTGCTACCACCAGGATCCCTAACTTTTTGGAAAGATATCAGAAACGCTTTCCTTAATCACTTCTTCAACGAAGAAAGATACTGAGAAGCAAGGAGAGAAATTTCGACATTCCTTCAAGGTGACCCTGAATCCTTTAAACATGCTTGGGAAAGATTCAAAGACAACCAGTTCACATACCCACACCATGGTTTCTCGGAACCTCAACTCATCAACACCTTTTATTGAGGACTAAGCCAAGACTATCAAACTATCCTGGATACAGCCAGCGAGGGGAACTTCAGTACTCTAAATCCTCAGGACGCTAAAAGGCTGATTGAAAATGTAGTTTTAGGTAAATCCTTTGAGAGGAAGGATACCGAAGGGAAGGAACCATCAACGTCGGCAGAAGAGAAGCACCTTGTCCAAGTTAAAAAAATACTCTGGCTTCAGTAGCAGCTTTAATATGTAAATATGTTCAATCCAAACAAAATTATGAGAAGGATGATATCTCTGCAGAGAGCGATAAACGAGTTGAATTCACATATGCGATAATCTTAAGCGATCAAGGGAAAATATTGGTAGTTTTTCAAACAACTATGACGTAACTGTGAAAGAAATTCTAAATCATGAATGGATTAAGTATTCACAGGAAACCTTAGGGTAGCTTCCGACCTCGACAATAAATTAAACTTAATATACTCGGCGTTGATCAAGAAATTCAAAACTCTGTGTGATCAAATTAAGAGGATCGACAACCAAGTTGCAAATAACACTTTGTCTATCAGAAGAGAAGAAGGTGTCCTTCCTGGTATGACATATACCAACCCTAGGAGTCATGTCAATGTTGTAGCCCTACGAAGTGGAAAACGATTAACTCCCAATGCAAAAGAAAGCATCACCATTGATGAATTCGCTAGAATTACGCAGGATGACAAAGAAAAATCGAACCCCGTGCATAGTAACATTGACACCCATAGTCCTGAAATTCTTCCCGAAACAGGAATTTCAGAGCACGCTGATGACCTAGAGGAGTTACCAGCAAACTCAAAAGTGACGGAAGTAGAGGATCAAAATACCGTTGATCGACAACCTACACTAAGAATTGATCGACAGCCCGAACAAACCGTCGATCGACATCCTACACAGTAAATCGATCGACATGTAACCCCCAATCCAAGATTATCCGAACCGGTAAAAATTGGGGTTTACCCAGAGAGATCCCTTTACCATGTTAGTAAAGCGAAAGGAAAAAAAAGAAGTTGGATCAAGCGATATGCAAGAAGGATTTCGACAAACTAATCCTCGAGATGCCACTTAGCGATGCCATACATGTATCATCTGCAATCAAGAAACATGTGAAAGAGGCAGTGTCACGAGGATTCAGTTAAAAAAACATAGCATAAGGATGGTCTCCGAGGAAGTGAGTGCGATTATTCTAGGAGATAATCAAGCTAAACTTCCTGATCCCAGTAGCTTTGTCCTAGATTGCACAATCCACAATGAGAGATTCCAAAGATCACTCTGTGATTTAGGTTCTAGTGTAAACTTGATGCCTTATTCGGTTGCAATTGCCCTTGGGCTAACTCAATTCCAGTCTACATGGATCACTCTCCTTTTAGCCGATTCCACTAAGGTTCCAAAAGGTGTACTTGAAGATGTGCCCATCCGCATTAATGATTGTCTTATACCTACAGACTTCGTAGTGCTGCGATATAAGCAAGAATATAAACCCCCCCTAATTATAGGAAGACCATTTCTGGCTACGACTGGAGCGATCATTGACGTCAGAGAAGGACGCGTATGTCTCAATCTCGGTAATCTACAGATGGTTTTGACATAGAAAAGATAATCAAGAAACCCTTGATCGACGGTCAAGCCTACCATATAGATTATCTTTCTAAACTGTCTGAAGAGTCATTTATCGATATATGTTCTATTGACCCTTCAGATAAGGCAATCACATCTCCAAAAATCGAAATCTTCGCGTTGTATGATCGAGTTGAAGAATATGCAAGATTTATGAATGTCGGAAAAGAAGTTATGTACGTTGATGTTAAAGAAATTGATATATCGAACACCATCGAACAACAAACAAAACCTACCATAGATCGACATCCTTCAATAATCAGACACTGGAGTAAGGAGAAAGCACCCAAGGTTGAGCTTAAACCGCTCCCAACTGGACTTAAATATGATTTTCTTTATGAAAACTCCTATCCCGTTATCATCAACGCCAACCTATATAGCGGAAGCAAGCACTTCTGCTCAACAAGTTGCGGAAACATCACAAGGCTATCCGATATTCTTTGGATGACATTCCAGGGATTTTCCCAAATTTATGCATTCATAGGATACACCTGGAGGACGAATCAAAATCATTTATAGAACATCAAAGAAGGTTAAATCTCAATCTGAAAGAAGTAGTCAAAAAGGAAATCATGAAACTTCTGGAAGCAGACATTATCTACCCTATATCAGATAGTAACTAGGTCAGCCTAGTTCATGTTGTCCGAAAGAAAGGAGGAATCACGGTGGTGAAAAATAATAAAGATGAATTGATCTTGATGAGGACTGCGACCGGACACATAATGTGTATCGATTACAGAAAGCTTAATGCTGACACACAAAATGATCACTTTCCTCTCCCCTTTTATCGATCAGATGTTAGAGAGACTCGCATACCACCAATAATATTGCTTTCTCGATGGGTATTCATGATTTTTCCAAATTCCCATACATCCTGACGATCAAGAAAAGACCACCTTCACTTGTCCTTATGGAATGTTCACATACCGCAGAATGCTTTTCGGAATATGTAATGCTCCTGGAACTTTCTGGAGTTGTATGATGTCTATATTTACTGAAATGATCGAAGACTTCATGGAAGTTTTCATGGACGATTTCTCAGTTTATGGCCCAGATTTCTAAACATGCCTAGATAACATGTGTACTGTGTTGGCAAGATGCCAAAAAAAAAAGAATCTAGTCCTAAACTGGGGAAAGTGCCATTTCATGGTCAACAGTGGAATTGTTTTGGGAAACAAAATCTCAGCAGCCAGTATAGAGGTGGACAAAGCCAAAATCGAGGTACTGAGAGGTCTACCGCCACCCACAAATGTGAAGGACGTCATAAGCTTTTTTGGACACGCTGGATTTTATAGAAGATTCATAAAAGATTTTAGCAAGATAGCTAGACCCCCACAGCGCTCCTATGTAAAGAAACAAAATTTGATTTCACACCTTAGTGTCTGACAGCTTTCAATGAAATCAAATCAGCCCTCGTGTCTTCCTCAATTGTACAAGCACCAGATTGGAGTTTACCTTTCGAAATTATGTGCGACGCCAGCGATTTCGCTGTGGGCGCTTTACTCGGACAGAAAAAGGAAAAGAAGCTGCACGCTATATACTAGGCTAGTAGGATTCTCGATGATGCACAATGCAATTACGCGACAACAGAAAAAGAACTACTAGCCGTGGTATTCGCCTTCGAAAATTTTTGCTCTTATCTAGTCGGTTGGAAAGTGGTCGTCCATACTGACCACTCCGCCCTGAAATACTTAATGAACAAAAAGGATGCAAAACCTAAGCTTATTAGATGGATTCTCCTCTTACAGGAATTCGACATAGAAGTCAAGGATAAGAAAATAGTCAAAATAGAGTCGCAGATCACATGTCTTGAATAAGAGTCGAAGACGACGTCCCTATTGACGATTTCCTACCTATAGAAACTATCTACCACGCAGAATTGATTATCGTTGGTCATGTGCGTTCGACGGATGAGGAAGAATCGATCGACGTCTGTGAAGAACCATCGATCGATCATCATCTTGAAAGGCACGACGAGATGACCATTCCGCACGATGCAATTGTCAGATGCCATCCTTCGACACCAAAGAGTGATTCTCCCGGAGGTAGAAGTTTAAGTGAGGGGGTGTGTAATATAAAAACCTTTGATAGACCTTGGTACACTAATATAGTGAACTATCTTGCAGATGATATAGAACCAGAATTATTTAGAGGATACCACAAAAAGAAATTTCTGAGAGAAATCCAGAGATATCATTGGACGAACCTTACCTTTACAAACATTGTTCTGACGGCATATACAGATGATGCCTTGCAGAAAGCGAAGCCGCATATATTTTTTTATCATTGTCATGAATCCAAATATGTTGGGCATTTGGCTAGTTTTAAGACATTGTCAAAAATTCTACAAGCAGATTTTTGGTGACCAACCATGTTTCGTGATGCTCAAGCATAGTTAGCAAAGTGCGACCCCTTTCAAAGGAGAGGAAAACTCAGAAAGAGACACGAAAGGGAGCAGATATTAATACTTGAAGTTGAAGTGTTTGATAGTTGGGGCATCGATTTATGGGCCATTTCCCCTCTTCGCACAAAAAATACATATTAGTCGCTGTAGACTACGTATCCAAATTGTTTGAAGCAATAGCCACTCCGAAAAATGACGTTGCTGTAGTCGTGAAACTTTTCAAGAGTATAATATTTCCCCAATTCAGAGTCCTACGAATCGTAATAAGCGACAGAGGTAACCACTTTATTAATAGAGTGTTCAAAAAATTACTCAAGAGACATGGAGTTCAGCATCGGGTAGCAACACCTTATAATCCTCAGACTAGCAGACAAGTAGAAGTATCCAACCGTCAAATCAAAGAAATCTTAGAAAAGACGATTGGATCAACCCGAAAGGACTGGTCTTTAAAATTGGATGACGCAAATTGGGCTTACCGAACCACATTTAAAACACCCCTAGGAACCATCCCGTTCCATTTACTCTATGGAAAAGCATGCCGTCTCCCAGTTGAGCTAGCGCACAAAGCAGAATGGGCCATCAAAAAACAAATTTTGATGCTAAGCCCGCTGTAGAAAAGAGATTTATCCAATTGAATTAACTAGATGAGATCAGGTATCACGCCTACGAGGACTCAAAATTGTACAAGGAGAGGATTAAACCTTATACGACAAGAATATCATTTCTAGGCATTTCGCACCTAATGACCACGTACTCTTGCACAACTCTTAATTAACTCTCTTTCCCGGGAAATTACGTTCTCTTTGGTCAGGACACTTCACCGTGAAAGAAGTCACACCTCATGGGGCGATTGTCCTAACTAATTCGATAGGCGAAGACTTCGCAGTGAATGGGCAGAGAGTAAAGCATTACTGGGCTAGAGCTGACATTCCGCATCTAGAGATGCCAAATCCCGATTGACGAGTCCAGTTTTTCTGTCAAGCTTACCACCTTAAACAAGCGCTTAGTGAGAGGCAACCTACCTGCGAGTATCTAATTTTATAATATCATATGAATTTAACATTAAAATATATATATAATAGTCATGCACAAAAATGAAATATGGGTAGCGATCATCGATCGACGCCACATAAGTGCCATCGATTGATGGTACAGCGTCGAGGGTATAAGCTCGACGGAACCCTTTTCATAAATACTTTCCTAAACCAAAAGTTGATTTTGCTCGTTTTTGACCCTAAACCACTCTATTTCCACCCCTCTATATGTTTAGGTCACTAAATAAACCGATCTTCAAGGTATGGTCTTCGAATCTCTTAGTTTAAAGAGTTTCTAGGGATTGAGAGAAAAAACAAATTTTTGGGTATAGGTTGGAATTTAGAACGTTTTAGGGTGATGGATTACTAGAATATGAGTTATCAACAGATGGTGATTGTTGTTTGCACGATCCTTGGTTCGATTTGAGAGATGAAAATCTCACCGTATTCGCTATCAACCATTGAGCGACACCCACGAGGGTCCGTTGATCGATGGTTTCATCGACTTGAAAAATCGCTTATTCTCATTTGTTTTGCTGCTGCAGATGAGCGAGAGGTGAAACAAGGCACATTTCGATGTTGGTGGCTCTAGTTCTGCACCACCGGGACCTCCGTGCCGCGCACCCTGGCTTAAAGAGGAAAGGGGTTTGATCGACACGTTCGAGGATTACCCCGACCTCAAGGAAGCTTTAGCCTCGAGGGTGTACACCCACAGAGCCATGTTTAAGGACTGGGACGACTATGACAACCTGCACTATAATGCCTGGGAAGGCGTTTTTATCGAGCCCACCAGGTTCGTCGACCGAGACGTCCTGACAAAGTTGGGGGTTCGATCTGACGTCCGCGACATGATGAGGGAGATTGGTATGGGAACATGGCGACTGTGCCATTTCCACTCTACCCCAACCTGGTCCGACAATTCATGGCCACAGCTCGGGTTATCTATCAGAACTCTAGGGAAAAGAGGGCGACCGAGGCCTATTTGACCTTCATGATTAGGGGCATCAGGTTTAACATCACCATCCCCAACCTCTGCCGCAACTACGGGCTTAACAACCCGAGTACCTTGGCTCCACCATCCCTCCTTTCCCTGGTCAGACCAACTTTTGGGGGCTCTTTGGGACATGTCATTTCGACTCCAGTGCAGCCAAGCAGACAGATGTCCGCCACCCGCCCCTGCGCTACTTTCTGAAGATCCTTGCCAACACCTTATTGTGCAAGATAGATCCCAATAAGCTAAGGGTTCAGGAGTTCACACTGCTGTACGAGTCAGTTAGGTGCCTGGTTGAGCTTGATGACGAGGCCGTTGCACCGTCCATTAGCGACCAGATGGTGAAAATGGGAGCCATTGTTTCTGAGCACTTAGTATCCTTGAAGGGGAAATCCTTCAAAGGATCTGGCAGGGAGAAGGAGAAGGTAGGGAGCCTCCTGACACCCATCTTTCTAAACCTTGATATCAGCCTTCAGGGAGCCTCCATGGAGTCTGAGTTCGAGTATCTGGATGAGGCTCACTTTACTAGAGCAGGGTGGCTGAAGGAAGGAGGCTTGTGGCCCCTTGCTGATGAGGCGGGTCCCCATATGATAGAGATCCCACCGCCCAGTGTGATGGATCTTGTTAACACCCCTGCACACCTCGAGTTCAGGCCAGACGAGCGCCTTGTGCGCAATAAACATGTCTGCATCCGGCGCAGAGGACTTAGAGCAGCACACGTGCCCGCTGAGGACCAGGCAGCAGCACCTCCACCAGCTTTCGCGCAGATTCCAGAGATCCCCACTCACGATCACAGAGACTTCCAGCGATTCTTGGTGGGAGCACTTCAGACTATATGGGGTAGATGGGAGGCTATGACTAAGTGCCAGTGCTTCAGCCGTCCGTGTAACAGAGCGAGGTCTCCACCAGCAGCTCCAGCACCACCACGACAGATGGACATGGATATCACCGACGAGGAGTAGTTTACATTTTTGCTCTCCTCCTTTATATTTTTATTTCAGACTCTTGCATGAATTGTTTATTTATGTTGTTTCCTTTGTTGGATTTTTATTGGACTCGTGTTTATTGTCATTGCTTCTTGCTTTAACTTGATTTTTGAGTGTTTAACAAAGGTAACACAAAGAGAGATGAACAGAATGAGGGGATCTTAGACACTTTTTACAGTTACATGCTAATGAGTTCATGCTGTCCGTCAACCATCGATCGATTGTCCTTTGTCGCCATCGATCGATGGAGACTTGGACAGAAATGTAAGAGTTCTTGAATCCCAACAACTAAATATTAAAACTCCTATTTATTTTATCCCGCCAATCTCAGGCTACTTTAACACTGAGACAATGTTATTCAAGTCTGGGGAGGGGTAGTTACTAACACCACATGATATTTTTGATGTTTTATTTCTTACTAAAAATTATCTAATTTTTTTTATTAATGTTTTATTGAGTCAAAAGTGAGAAGTTAGTTATAGACTATAACCTTTTTCTAGAGCAGTTTGTTGCACCATTTTCTAGCACCATTCTGAGATTGAATGGAAAAGCTAAGTAGTTTGATTATCCTGTAACACCCACAAATTCTGAAGGAACCAAAACTAACCTTCATCCTAAGTAACTATATTTGCTTGTTCTGGGGCTTGGAATACATAGGATCAGAATCCTCTTGCAGATCTGAAAGGTAAACTACTTTACTTTCTGATCCTCCTCTCACCTTTCTTTAGCATCTTAAGAAAAAAGAGAGAAAAGATTGAGATGATTTCCTGAGAAGCAGAGGGTTAGTACATTTTCTATGATCCCACTATTTTAATTCAAAGGAATGATCACATATTGTTGGAAGCGAGGGGTAGGTACATGATCGATGACCCCACTATTCACCTACAACTTTGTCAGTTAAATAAAAAATGAGATGGCAAGATGGACTGTATCAGTATCATTGTCTATTGAATTTAAGATATAAAAAGATTCAGAGAAGAAAGAAGAGAGAGGAAATGGATTAGAAAGGTTACATGTGGTTCAGACACTTGCTTGGGTAAGAGTCCATGTGTCCTTTGATCGATATCCCCAGGATAAAGCATGCACCTTATATTATGTATTCAAATGAAGATAGTAGAGGGTATGTCAGATAGCTTCTGGTAAATTGTGGTAGGGAGATCGATTAGCTAAGCAAAGTACATGGAAATACTTAGATGTGGTTGTAACAGAAATTTAGGTGAAACAGTGTTCCAATGAGCTGGTAAGTCTTTGTGTTTTCAAACTTTTCTCTGATTAATTCTATGTTTTGCTTGAGGGCAAGCAAAGGATAAGTCTAGAGGAGTTGATATGTCATAGTTTCTACCTGATTTTACCTATGATATGTATACAGTTTTGAAGTCTTTATTATGCAATTTGTATGGTTTTAGAATTTTTACATGTTTAGGTACTGCTTTTAGATCATTTTGAAGCATTGAAGAGTACTCAGCCAATAGTTCGAAGTTAGAACAAAAAACGCTACGACCATCGATCTACGCCTCACCTTGAGTGTCGATCGACAATCAACAATTCTGTCGAGTTACTTAAGATTTGAAGAAATCATGATTCTGCCCAGATGTTCTATTATTTGTAAGAAAAGTCTAAGGCCGAGTTTTAGGCTATTTGTTAGGTTATTTAGCTGTTTTGCAAGAAACCACTTCCTACACAACTCTTTTGATGCTTGCAACCTTGATGGCTACCTTTGGAGAGAGAGATCTATTCGATTATCAAACTAAGATCTTGAACTCCCTTGTTTCATTATTGTTATTATGTATGCAATTTATTTATCTATTCCTCAAGTTTATCTCAATCATTTCTTAGTAGTCTATTGTTAGATTTAAGGTTCTTCTAGGGTAGTTAATGGCTTGCTAATGTTATGAAATTGTTAGGGTTATTCTAATTAGTTCTTTGTTTAAGTATATCTTAATGCTAAGTTGAATTTGATCACTTCAACCTTAGATTATACGATGTTATTGCACAAGCGAGAGCTTGGTTATACCCTGAAACATGTCTTAAACAGTCTAAAACCCTAGTAACAAACGAAAGTTGAACTAGAGAATTAGAGAGCATATCAAACACACGAATCGTTCCTGTTTAGAATTAGCGTCGATCGATGCCACACAATGGCCGTCGATCGACACTCCGTTAAGACTCGCGATAGCAACTTAATCTAAACAGTAAGTTTGAGTTCAGAACTAGAGCTTCACTAAAACCCTTAATAATCCATAATTTTTTCATTGCCTAGTCTACCTAAGACTTCCCCTAAGTCTAATCCTTCTTAATAATCTTCACAAACCAAACTAATCCTTGATTAACTATTCATAAATCTATACTTTCATCTAGCTTTATTTTGAAACAACAAATATATTTTGTGATCTTAGAGTCTATGTGGATTTGATCCCTAAGTACTACATTGAACCTCTTATTTGAGAGAGTAAAAGTAGCGTATAGGGTTAATTTGAGAGTTCATAATAAAAGCTACATCAACACTCTTTATGGTAATGCATCTAACTGGTTTAGTCAACTACAACAAAGATCTCTAACCTGCTTGGAGGACATTGAAAGAGCTTTCCTCTACAAATTTCTTGACGATACTAAACCTATCCGAGAAAGAGAGCTTAATGATAAGTTAGGCATGATGCTTGAAGGTTGGCAAAAGACATGACAGCTGGTCTACCAAAATATTGCAAAGGGTGATGAACGTCATGGATCTGAGCCGAGTAGAGCAGCAGAAGCTGATATTAGTGATCTGACCTCAGCATCGATTGACATACCTGAGCGTCGATCGACACTAAGACCACATCATCGATCGACACCAGCCCATGCTGTCAGTCGATACCACTTGAAATCCAAGAAAGATTGAGTTTTCCTTAAGAGATTATAGACTCGACACAAGAGCACCGATGTATCAAGTTGTTACCTTTTCGTAGATGGAGACAGAGAGATCACCATGGAAGATTTTTTGGAGCTAGAGGATGAAGAATTGCCTCAAATTTCAGATTTGGATCTGAGTAAAGAAATCACTATGGAAGACTTCTTGGAGTTGGAAGAATGGCTTGAAAAATTTGATCGGGAGAGTTCACCGAAAGCAGACATCGATCAACACCATCCACCTAACATCGATCGACACCATCCACCTAACATCGATCGACACCAGCCACCTGATATCAATCGACATCACCTACCTGATATCGATCGACACTCATCATTGACCAAACATCCAGGTTACATGATTGAACCAGAACTAGTTGAGGAGAGAATGCAAGAGTCTGAGGCCTCACACCTTACTGTCCACGAACATATGAGACCACCCATCTGCGTTGAAGGAGGTGCTGGTTTTCATAGAAGAACGAAGATGGTACATGACCTGTGAAGTTTGTGGTTTCTTGCGTTGTTTTGGAATTGAATTTCTTATTCCACCTGATAGGAATGTGGATTTGGGTTCTTACATTGGGGTGTTTGATGATCTTCTACACGTAGTAGCTTCTCAGAGAGAGTTAAGATATGGAAGCGACATCAACCAAGGTGCATTAGTAGCAGTATCGATCGACACCACCCCTGAAGTATCGATCGATGCCCCTCGGGTATCTCAACACGCAGAGATATAAACAACCAAGTATGGGGGAAATAACAGAAATTAGAGGAGGAATTTGAAGAAGAGGAAAAGGACCAAGGGCGGTCCTCAATTATCATTGATTCCTCACTTCTCAAATGGTGTCTGGAAATACAGAATGCGCGAGTGTGCAGCTGATGCTTCTCACAACCATATGAAAACCTTCGAGCACTCCTTATTACTGAGATGATAGACACACGAGAAGAATCTATGGAGGCTTTCACAAAAAAAGATTGATGAAGCTGAAGAAAGTTGTCACTGAGACTTGTTTTGGAGTAAGTTCTCATTTTCATCTGAACAGAATCAGGTCTACAGAGGTTAAGCTAATGACTGAAAATAAGTGTTGAGTGGGAGGCAACCCACTGTTAGGTAAGTTTTAAATTTTATTTTATTTTCATTTATTACTGATTATTTGTGTTCTATTTTATTTCAGGTTAAAAAAAGACCCGCGGAAGACAACCTTCACTCAACATCGATCATTGTTGATCGACGAATCATCACGAGCATCGATCGATCGCTACTTAATTATATCAATCGACACCCACCATCAGCGAACATGTATATTGTTTTTCCTTTTTAAATTTTGTTCTTATGATTTATTTTCCCATCAATCTTAGACTGTATAACACCGGGGACAATGTTGTTTAATTCTGGGGGAGGTAGTTACTGCTGTTGTGTTTTTTTGGAGCTTTAATTTCATAGGTTTTATTAAGTTTTATTGAGTCAATAAGGGGATGATGAATTTTTCAATTTTACTTACTATCTAACCACTCTCTAGCACCATTCTTTCATGTTATTGACTGCGGGGTGTAATGAATGGAAACACAAAACCTGATCACCTGCCAGTAACATCCACGCATGCTGAGAAAGATTGAAGGAACCAAAGTTGACATCCAACCTTAATCAACTTAATTTGCTTGTTTTAGGGCTTGGTATACACTGGATCGGATTCCTCCTTCAGGTTTGAAAGGTGAAAGTCTTTGTGTTTCTGGTTCCATTCTCTCTTTCTCTTCGGCATCTAGAAAAAAATGATTGAGATGATTTTTTGAAAGATGCAGAGGGTAAGTAAATTACCTGTGACCCCATTATTCTTATTCAGAAAGGAATGGTCACACATTGTGGAACCGATGGATAGGTAAATTACATGTGATCCCATTTTTCGCCTACACTTTGTCCATAATTAAAAAAAATAGAGAGAAAAGAAAAAAAATATTAACAAGATGGACTATATCAACACAATTGATTTATTGGACTTTAAAAAGAATACATATAAAAAGATTCAGAGAAGAGAGAAAGAAGGAAGAAAGAGATCATAGAAGACCGCCAATGTGTTCAGAAACCTATTGGGGTAAGAGTCTATGTGGCCTTTGATTGATAATCCCAAGATTTAGCCTACACATTTATTTGCAGAAATGAGGTCAGTATAGGGGCGAGTCAGGTGGAATCAGTTGTGATGTGGGCTGGATGGTTTGGTTTCTAAGCTAGTTACATGGAAGTGCCTCAAAGTTGGCACTGATCTAATGTGGCTTGCAACATTTCAAAAGTGAATGTAGTCGTTTAAAAAATTATGTGAGTCCCTGCTGTTTTCGGAACTCTTGCCAGGGATTGCTCTATGTTTTGCTTGAAGACAAACAAAAGAGTAAGTCTGGGAGAGTTGATATACCATGGATTTTACCACTTTTAAAACATAGTATATGACCTATTTAGAGTATATTATATGGGTTTGGATTCTGTTTTAGATTGTTTTTAAGTTCAAATACGTTTTGGAGAACTTTGGTGATTTTGGAGCCTTTTGAGGTGAAAAACTGCACATACACGTCATATGTTTAGCTATGGATGGAGTTTTTTTCCCATGGTTATATTGATCTCATAGTTTGACACAAGTAAGATATTTGAGTTAGCTTTTCAATGCTACCGTTTTGAGTTCAATCATCATTCAATAGAAGAAGTTATGGCCGTTTTACTAAAGAGTGGTATGTCTACCTCGCGAGATAAAGTTGATGAGGAGACAAAGGAGTATTGATCGATGACACAGCCTTGTTGTCGCTTGAAGGTGATCCCAGAACGCTGGCTGGGTATATTTCAAGACCGACTAAATCCCATAAGCTACCACAAGTTACCAGAATACCCCTGGACGACCCAAAATCCTATTTATGTGTGTTTCTAAGCCATTGTTGATGGCTACGCTTTCTAAGATTTTTTTATTCATAGTTCTAGGGTTAAGAGAGAAGGGATGAAATCCTTCAGATTCCTCCTAAAAACTACTTTGGTTCTTTATTATTGATTTATATTTATTATATTCATCTATGATTCTATTTCTTTGATCATGTGTGAGTAGATCTCGTGTTAGATTTAGGGTTTATTAAAGGTTTTGATGAATTAGACAAACAACAGAATTGCTAGGGTGATTATTAGATCTATCATAAGATTTGTACTTATTGCTTGTGTTATTGATTAGCTACTTAAAACCATGATATTAGGATATTGAGAATTGTGTGATTGCATGATCAATATTTGAAATATCTTTGTTGAGCTTAAGTTACTAGGGACAATCGAGAGACTCGTCTAGTGATTCTAAGTGAACCAATTGAATAAGATCTTTTAATGCTTGACTAAGAAAGCCAGCGATCGATGTCGTTTGCATACCATCGATCGACGGCTATTCTGAGTTTGCACACAAAAGTTATAGACTCTGAGATTAACCATAAGATATATATATAACTTATAATATCTTTACTAATTGAATTCATGTTCTATGATTGAAAACTCCTTGGCTCCTATCCCTTATAATTCTCTACCTGAAACCGTACATCTAACTATTTATTATTATTGCTTACAAGCCAATCAATTAATCAATTGCTTTGATTTATTTACTGCTTTAAATCTATTTGCCTAACTTAATCACGACTTTATTGAGTTTATTGTGTGCGCATGCTCCTTGTGGATTCGATCCCTAAGTACCACAACTAGATCTTTTATTTGAGAGAGTAAAGTTGCTTTAGGGTAGTTTGAGCATATCAATGGGTTTTCTAAGATGGCACACTTCATTCCCTGTCATAAAACTGATGATGCAATCATGGTAGCTGATCTGTTCTTTAGGGAGGTTGTTAGGTTGTATGGAATGCCTACGATTATAGTTTCTGATAGAGACTCCAAGTTCCTTAGTCATTTTTGGGAAACTTTGTGGGGAAAGTTCGGAACTAGATTGCTATTTTCGACCACATGTAATCCCCAAACTGATGGTCAAACTGAAACAGTTAATAGGTCCTTATCCACCCTCTTGCGTGCTATCATAAGTAAACATTAGGACTTGGGAAGACTGTTTGCCTCATGTAGAGTTTGCATACAATAGGTCCACGCATTCTGCTACTAAACTCACTCCATTCCAAGTTGTTTCTGGGTTTAATTCTTTATCTCCTTTAGACCTCTTTGTTTTACCTTTGAAAGAACAAGCTAACGTTGATGGAAAGGCCAAGGCCGAGGTTGTCAAGTCTTTACATGAGCAAGTCGAAAGGAACAAAGAAGAGCATACCAAGATGTATGCAAGCAATAAGAACAAAGGCATGAGAGAGTTGATACTTGAACCATGAGATCTTCTTTGGATCCACTTGAGGTAGGAAAGGTTTCCTAATGAAAGGAAATCTAAATTGCTACTTAGGAAGGATGAACCTTTTAAGCTGATCAAAATAATCAACAACAATGCATATCAGATTGATCTTGAAGGTAAGTACACCATTAGTTTCACTTTCAACATTTATGACTCAGATCTTTTTGTTGTATATGAATTGGATTTGAGGTCAAATACTTTTATAGGAGGAGGGGATGGTGCGGCCAAGGACAAGACATAAGCAACAACTCAACAAACCAATCCATCAACAAAACAACATGGAGCACTTGAGTTCAAGACACCAGAAGGAGACTTTGAGCTTGAGGCCATGGTTTCCAACGAGCCACCGACCGTCGATCCATCATTGAGGTCGCCACTACGTGAAACCTTTCTGATTCGCCAAAAGAGGTGGAGACAGCTAACTGGAGTTCCGAAATCGATTACCACCGATGTTATGCGCATATGCCGGGAAAATGGGTGGGCGGGATAGCTCATGCGTACTGATGACGGCGGGAAATCAGAACGAGCGTCCGCCTAAGCGATGATATTTTGATGAGAAACGTTTAGAAAAGCTCGTCGGATCCACGCCCCACAAAAGCTAAAAAATGATTATATAAGAATTAATTATTAATAGTTTAAATTTTATTTTTATAATATTTTGAACAATGTAAAATCATGAATTTATGTTATATTTTATATAATTACATAATTTTAATTTTAAAATCTCTTAAATAAACAGATATTAAACTTTGTCTACACATAAATGTCTTTATATGTGATAATGGCTTTATGACTCTCTCTCCCTCTCTCTCTCCCTCTCTCCCTCTCTCTCTCTCTCTTTCTCTCTCTCTCTCTCTCTCTCTCTCTCTCTCTCTCTCTCTCTCTCTCTCTCTCTCTCTCTCTCTCTCTCTCTCTCTCTCTCTCTCTCTCTCTCTCTCTCTCCCTCTCGCTCTCTCGCTCTTTCTCTCTCGCTCTCTCTCTCTCGCTCTCTCGCTCTCTCTCTCTCTCTCGCTCTCTCTCTCTCTCTCTCTCTCTCTCGCTCTCTCGCTCTCTCGCTCTCTCGCTCTCTCTCTCTCTCGCTCTCTCGCTCTCTCTCTCTCTCGCTCTCTCTCGCTCTCTCGCTCTCTCTCTCTCTCGCTCTCTCTCTCTCTCTCTCTCTCTCTCTCGCTCTCTCTCTCTCTCTCTCTCTCGCTCGTCGCTCTCTCTCTCTCTCTCTCCCTCCCTCTCTCTCTCTCTCTCTCTCTCTCTCTCCCTCCCTCTCTCTCTCTCCCTCTCTCTCTTATCTCCTTCAGATCTTTTGAAGAGAGAGAGTTTGATTTTGTTTAATGTCGGTTTGTTCTGGCTTCCTTGTCGAGTTTCAGTGTTCTCCGACCTGCCTTGTCTTCGGTGACGCTCCCTCCCGTTTGGCAGTCGTCCAGCTTGTTCTCCGGTGTCTTCACTTGCTCTCTCGGTGTTGGATATACGATTTTTGACTGCATGTCGCGTTCTCCTCGATGGCAACAGTGGCTTCTCACCAAGAATTTCCTGGTTTTGTGTATTGATGTTCTTTCTCCGTTCACTGCTCAATTGTCTCTCTTTCCTGAGCCTTGATTTTATATTTTCCTCTCCTCACCATGAGCTGTCTCATCTTTGGGCTTCTTCAAATAAATGAAGATGTTTGTTTCTTCAAGTAGGAAGACCAATGGTGGTGGGATCTATTGTAGATGATTGATTCTTTTGGAAATGTGGATCATGTGTATGACATATCAACTTAGAAGATTGCTCCATCGTGAGTTTTTCATCTTTGTCTTGGCTTTGCTGACAACTTAGTTCGGTCGAATCTCCCCTCTAGCGCTGGTGGCATGTGGTGGGAAGCATCAGTGCCTTCCTCAACGGGTTTTTCCTTTGAGCTTACAGTCCAAGGTGTTTTTATAGTTTGGATCCGTTGGTTGGGCCTTTTGTTAACTCTTATGTTGGATTGGATCATTTTGGGCCTTAACCCATTAATAAAATTCCAAATGCAAAATATCTTGTACAAAAAAACATTTTATGCTATATTTAAAAATTGAAATATTAACAAAAAGAAATAGGCAGAGCATCATTTTATATAAATAAAATAGTTATTAAAAGAAAAAAGAACGCAGAGCATCATTTCAACAAAATTTAAAACTACACTAGATTTTGGTCCGTGATTCGGAAGAACGAATTTTTTTATTATAAACAAATATGATATGAATTAGTATTTTGAAATTATACTTTATTATGTTACATATTTTGCATTCAATCAAAGTAGAGATTTTTTTTAAAAAATTATATAATTTATAAATTAGCTTATTTAAGATTTTGTATAGATATTCTTATGTAACTCTCTCTTAGGTCTCGATATTTTATATGGATCGAAAAACTCAATAAAAACAAATCGAAAATATAGGTTTCGTTTGGGTTTGGGTCCAGTAAAAAGTATCTATTGGGTATTTTTTGCACCCGTGGGTCTCGGTTCGAGTTTGTATGCTATCCGAGACTTGATCGGGTACCCAAAGTACCCAAAATATTTTGTATATATTAGGTATATTTGTGTATTTCAGATGTGTTTTTGGTCTTACAAATATTTTTTAATTTTCAGTTTCGGATTTTCGGTTATAGTTTTGAATTTTAGATAAAATTTGAAATTTAGAAAATAGATTTCAGGTATTTAAATAAAATTTTAGGTATTTCTCAGTTCATCGGGTCATATCTGGGGCACAATTATGAAATATATTCAAAATGTATTTCTTAAAAGTGTTTTGTTTATTTTTTATTTTTGAAACATTGAGATTAAGTCAGATTTTCTTTCAAAATGATTTGAATAATTTTCTATTAAATACAATTATAGAAAATGGTAAACAAAACCTAATCTCCGTCTACTTTAACTAAACCCTTATTTAATAATCAAATCTTAATAAAATATCTAATTAAAACTTATTAAAATAATTAAATCAAAATAAATATTTATATTTAAAAATGGCTAAGAAAACTCATTTGAACATCCTGATTAGACATGAGAATATAAATCGAGTATCAAAAGTCAATTATAACCGAAGTAAAAAAAATCTAAAATGAAATTAATGTTCACAAATAACCCAACGGTTTCTATATATATATAACCAAAAATCAAAATCAAACCTTTAAATATAATTTTTGATAAATATAGATTTAAAATATAGTGGTTCTTATGATTGAGGAGATTTAAAAATTCTAAAACTGTAAATTTTCAAATATATTGGTTCATATATCTTTGTTAAAAATGTAATATTAATCTATTTATTTAAATTATTTGAAATTTAATGACAATATAATTGTACATAATTATTTTCTGACTGTAAAGATACTTAACAAAACTGTTAATTTGTTTTTAGAACTTATTTCCAAAATATTTTAAAAAAACTATAGTAGTTTTCTATTCAAAGATACACTTGATAATATACAACATAAATATGTTTGCATATGTCCTGTAATTGCAATGAAAAGTGGACTTGTGAGATTATAATATTGAGTATGTGGACTTTTTTAATAGTATTGATTAGAAATAAAAAAATTAGGGAAATTTGATTCGAGGGAGAGAAGAAAACCGCGTCAAGCGGGATCTCAGAATCAACCGTGTTGTTAACACGTCTGCCATTGATCTCTATCACGATTCGATAAAACATAAAAACACTGAAACGAGAGAATATACAAAAATAAAAACAATCTCGAAAATCAAGACAGTATGTTGTGTTCCAGATCTAAAACAGTGTTCATACTTTTTTCATTTCTTCTTGTCGCCACTGGAATATCTATTGCTGGTAAGAAAGAAAGAAAGATATTTCAACAATAACTGCTGGTGTCTTGTATTTTAGTTTTGTCTCAATTATGGATTAATTTTTTTTTTCTAATTTTGGCTTGGATTGTTTCAGAAAAGGAAGAATGGAGGACAAGTGTAAAAGAAAGGTTTATGGCAGAGGAAAATGGAGAAAACTCGTCTCTGATTTTGGCTGCAAAGAGAACAAAGAGGAAAGATCCTAATGAGAATTTCAACCTTTATACTGGTGGATGGAACATAAGCAATAACCATTATTGGACTGTGAGTCTTTATTTCTGTGGTCCTAAGTTGGGTTTGATTAAAGCTTTCTGCTCTAGCTAAGTGGAGTTTGATTGTTTTTAGGGTGTAATTATTATGCTTAATCAATGGGAGAAGTTGGATTAGCATTCATTAGCATAGATGGAATATGAACCAATACCAATCGAAGTTTTTCATCAAGAGATTTTTGAGGCATACTATAAGCTTTTAAGTTTCTCATTCTTTACTTGTTGTGGTGCAGTCTGTTGCTTATACAGCGGCACCTTTCTTCGTGATAGCAGGAGCCTGGTTTGTGGTCTTCGGGATATCCTTGTCTCTCATTTGCCTTTGCTATTGCTGCTGTGTCCGTCAGCCTTACGGCTATTCGAGGATTGCTTATGCTCTTTCCCTTATCCTCCTCATTTCATTCACAATCGCTGCAATGTAATTTGTCTTTCTCTGGCTCTTTTTTTTTTGTCATCCTTTTCTTGATAAGCTGTGCGGCTATTTTGTGTTTGATATTTCCAGTGTGGGATGTGTTTTCCTTTACACGGGCCAAGGGAAATTTCATGCTAGCACAACAGATACTTTAGAATATGTGGTGAGACAGGCCAATTTCACGTCAGAAAACCTCAGGAATGTGTCAGATTATCTCAATGCAGCTAAGAAGGTGAATGTGCAATCCATCGTTCTTCCAGGGGATGTTTTATCGAGCATCGACAACATACAAGGGAAGATCAACTCCTCTGCAACTACTCTTTCTGTCAAAACAATGGAGAACCAAGACAGGATTCAAGATGTCCTGGACAACATGTAAAAATACAGTACCATAGTGTTATCCCTTTTTCCTCTGTTTTTTCCCTTTTGTGCTTATGATTTGTCTCTTATTTGCTGCAGGAGACTTACGCTCATCATCATCGCTGCTGTGATGCTTTTTCTTGCGTTCATTGGATTCTGTAAGTCGTCTAGTTATAGGCATCCGCAAGTTCTTAGGCATTATTATTGATTACATCTTGCAGCACGTAACTTGTTGATTATTTCCTTTGTGATTACATACAGTACTCTCCATCTTTGGACTGCAGTGCCTTGTATATACGTAAGTTAAGTATCATTATCATGTTCTGTTACCGTTAGTTCTATTTTATGTTGATAAATTTGTTGTGATCAACAATGGACAGGCTGGTGATCCTTGGTTGGATTCTTGTCACCGGTACTTTCGTTTTGTGTGGTCTATTTCTGCTTCTACACAAGTGAGTTTTGTTCAATTTGTCTACTTAAAGCATTAAAAGGTTTCTCAAAAGCCAGAACATTTCTTCTGCTTTGGCAGCGTTGTTGGGGATACGTGTGTGGCAATGGACCAATGGGTTCAAAACCCAACAGCTCACACGGCTCTAGACGATATTCTACCATGCGTTGACAACGCAACCGCGAGCGAAACATTGAGTCAGACAAAACTTGTGACATACCAGTTGGTTGACCTTGTTGACAATGCCATCAACAACATGGCCAACAAGAACTTCCCGTCTCAAGCCCGACCCCTTTATTACAACCAGTCGGGCCCCCTAATGCCTTTGCTTTGTAACCCCTTCAATGCTGATCTCTCTGACCACCAGTGCAAGCCCGGTGAGGTCCATCTGAGCAATGCAACAGAGGTTAACCTAATATTCCCTCTCTGACAAAGTACAGTTTAAGAATCAGAGTCAGATAAATAGTATTTGATATCTAAGAATCAAACAAAACCCAAAAATATAGAAGTCTTAACTCAAAGCCTTATTAAACTGATAAAATCTTAATAAACTCTCTCTAAGTTTGGTTTAGTCTCACAACCACCCAACTTCCTAAACCATGAAAAGGGAAATACTAATTTAATACAGAACATGTCTTAATATTTTTTTTTGTTTCATAATATTTTTTATGATTTGGTTTTTATGCAGGTGTGGAAGAACTACACTTGCGAATTTATAACACCGGGAACATGTAGCACACCCGGACGTCTGACCCCAAAGCTTTACACCCAGATGGCTGCAGCAGTTAATGTAAGCTATGGTCTGTACAAGTACGGTCCATTCTTGGCAGATCTGCAAGGGTGTAACTTCGTTAGGTCCACATTCACTGATATAGAGAGGGATCATTGCCCAGGACTGAAGAGATACACGCAGTGGATCTATGTGGGTCTTGTGCTGGTATCTACTGCTGTAATGCTGTCTTTGGTGTTTTGGGTTATATACGCGCGGGAGAGGAGGCACCGGGTTTACACCAAAGACTACAATGCTATGCATTCTGAAGCCCCACGGGACAAGGGCCCGCAGTGAGATGTTTATGTACTTCTGCCGGTTTTACAGTGTAAATTATGTGTGAGAAGTTGGTGATCTTGTGTGTAGTGAATGATGTGAAGAATCTTTGGTTGTGTGACTGTTGTCATTAATGTTCTTTATAACTGTTGGGAACTACTTCGAAATTAGAGATGTATTGCTTTGTGGAACTACAACCCTATCTTTTTTTTTTTCTTGCCGAAAAGAGCAATTAACTTAAGTGCAAGACAAATCATTAACTTAAAAGGAGGAACATTTTTAAAAACTAGCCTTGGTTTTGTGAGTTATTTACCCACCATCTTTGTTGACATTTCAAGTTCTAAGACTCTCGTCCCATGTCCAGTGGTTTGATTAAGGGTTCATTAATGATTATACACAAGGAAGTCTAGATTTCGAGTTGCAGAAAAGACAAAATTATGTGATTTAATGGAGAAAAGGCTTACAAGAGATTTGTAGCATAGCGCAACGAGCACCGTTAAACGTGGACCCGATAGGAGGGTTAGGTGATGGAATCAGAAGTGAATCCTCATAAGACAAGTAGAATTATCGACTTTAGAATCGTCTGTAATATTTTTTCATAGTTTGTAATAACATAATTATCGAACGTTAAAAAAATAACTCTCAGCCCTCTTAATGAAACATCATTTAATTACTAGAAAATTTACAAAAATTTCCTACTCAAAATTCATTGCCCCGACCAGAAAAATCATTAACACATTTATGAAATATTTCAACCTAATACAAAAATACTATTTATTGTAATAGCTGTAAGTGTAAATGGACGATTTATCATATTCGTTGAACCTTATTGGGTTTGTTAAGCACTTTCACTACCATTCCTATGTAAGCCTAAGCTTTCAAAGGCTCACAAATCTCTTGGATCAAAGTGATGGACAATCCAACAAGAGGGGTGGCTCTTCTAATTGATCTAGTCGATTATAAAACCGGCTGGATGGAAGTGTTGATGATGGTACTTGATATAATTGTTTCCTGACTGATTCCACAATCAACCACGAAGTAGGATGCCTGATTCCACAAGCAGACTAACTCGTCAATCACTTAGACTAGTGAATCCACACAAGGCTTGATGATCAAGATAACTCAAAGACTCAAAGATTTTGAAGAAAAGAAACTGAAAAGTTTTAGTATTTGTTGGGTAGAAAATTTGTGACCAACAATGAGACAACTAACGAGCTTATATAGTGCTCAGTACAATGATCTAAAAGTCTAAAGAAAATGGAAACAAGCCGAAGTTATGAAAAACTAGTAGTTAGGCCCTAAATGATCAAATCTTGGCTAAAATGGAAAAATAATGAATTGCTTGTATCTGGAAAAAATTGGGAAGATTCAAGGAGCCTTTGGGAGCTTCTGGTTGATTGATAAAATCGCCAAATGATTTGCAAGACTGAAGGAATAGAGCCGTCGGGATTTAAAGCAAATCGACTCCAAAAATGGCATGTTGAGATGGTGAAGAATCTGGCTGATCCAATATTGTTTGGTGCACGGTAACAAGTCTCAAGTGGTCTTAGATGTAATGAATGATCTCCTGGTTTCCACACATGAGTTTGAGTTGCATACTCCTTAAGCCAAGAATTACTTTCCTTAAAAAGAACCAGGTTGGAAGCAGTGTTGGTAGCTGACTTGTAAATGGTATATCTCATAAACCATTAATCCTTTTGGTATGAAACCAATTCTTCGCGTACTCAGTATACCTTACCATCTTCACCTCTTTCCATGTATAGGCTGGGTCAATGAAATAAATCCTATCAGCATCAAGCTGGCTCATCCATTTGTTTGCTTCTCCTATTGCGTAAGTTGGCTTTAGCTTCTCTGGAATTCTTCAAGATATAAACTATTGCTCCATGTAGTCCTTCCATCTTTGGTATGCACTGGTCCTTGATTGTGACCAGAAAAAAGTATAGATGGAGCATCCAAGCGATTCTGATAAAAGCGATCACCATTGTGGCTCCATGGTTTGCTTTGAGCATGTTTTGACCGAGTCCCATGTTAAGGTCTTACTGGTGCAACCACTGTTGATGTGATCATGGACCAGATCACTAAGGAGAACAAGGAGAGTCTAGATGAGCCACATGAAGCCACATTGCACCAGTAACCTGGTGATGATGATCTAGCCGTTCCACAAGGTCCCATGACTCGTTCCAGAGTCAAGAAACTTAAGGAGAATGTTGTTGGATTACTCACTTCACATCCACAACAAGAAGAAAGTCTTGGACAAGGTTTGATCCGAGATGTCTTGATCACCATTCAAGCCATGTCTACATCAAGCTGAGTTAGTGTCTAGGCAAGACATTTGGTGCGTGCTCTTTTCCTTGCTTTTGGTTTTGTCCCACGAGGTTTTCCGGAGGAAGGTTTTTAACGAGGCCACAAATTGTCTTACACATCACATAGGCTCTATCTCGGCCCAAGACTAGCAGAAGTTTACATTTTATTACATTTTAAAGCTTATGTTATCTCTAAACTATAGTTTTCCTTTTTACTATTTTTGAAACCCTAGAGAGCCTGTTCTCTGGTTTCCTTTTATTTAAAGGGGTCTCTTAACCCTATTGTACTCAAGCAATAATCAATCAACGAGTTTCTTTTCTCTCTTGACGGCTCTCTCTCTCTAGAAGTTGTCGAGTTCTGGTGTGTAGTATCCAGAGACCTAAGGGTGTTTACTTGGTGTGTCATATCTGAGTTATTCATCTAGGAGTATCAAGAGCCCTCTCATCCCTCTTGTGTCACTAATCGATCAACAACCTTGAAGAACTTGAGTCCCTGATTCGTTCTTGCAAGGATCTATCCATCCCCATCAACCAAAGAGCATCCTAGGGACGCACCAAGTGGTATCAGAGCAACTTTGGTTTGGGAAGTACTCGTTCTCTCTTGTTTCTTTTTGATTCATCAGTATTAAACCTTTGTTAAGCAGTAGATCTACTCTGTTTAGGGCTGCTCGAGTTTCATAAGAGAGTAGACAATGTTTTAAGACTTTTCCTTTTTGCTTGCGGAAACCCTAGAGAGATAAACCTTAGCCGCCTAAGTTCTTTGCTCTCTAAACCTCTTTGTTTCATCTGCTAATCAACTTAATAACCTTGAACACGAGTAGATTTAGGTTTTTTAGGCTGCTAGAACACCTTAGAGAAGTTTAGACAAGAATTGAAGAGTTTCCTTTTTGCTTGAAATCGGCAACCCTAGTTCCATTTTTTTTAGCCGATTATCCTTTTTACTCTGTGTCTTGCAGAACAAGCTTTAGTTTTGTGTTTACCTTTTTCCTTTTTGCTTGTCTTGTTACCTAGAAACTTTTTACTGGTTATATTGTTTACCTTTGTGAAGGAAGCATGGGATCCGAGTCTGAAGAAGAAGCTGAACTCGTCAGGAAGAATAAGCTACTCATGGAAGCCATGACTGCTCAACTGAACCAGAACATGGTAGCAACCATGACCGAGATGTTGATGACCAACCTCAGTGAGTTCCGGAGAGAGTTCAGAGAAGAAGTGAGAAGAGCTACTAGTCAAGTTCCCAACCGAGAGACTAGGAGAGAAGAGAGACCTCAAGCAACTCGCCAAGAGCATGCTGGTTATGAGGAGACTGACAACGAGTATGAACATATCAGTTCATCATCAAGACAAAGCCAAAGAAGACATAGGCGTGTCCAAGAAGGAAGGACAAACCAGAGAGATGATATTGCTGGTTTAAAGATCAAGATACCCCCATTCCATGGCAAAGCTGATCCGGATGCCTACCTTGAGTGGGAGAAGAAGATTGAGTTGGTCTTTTAATGTAAGCAGTACACCAACCACAAGAAGATTCAGATTGCTACTACTGAATTCTATGACTATGCTCTAAGCTGGTGGGATCAGTACATCACAACTCGTAGAAGGAATGGAGAGGAACCAGTAGAGACTTGGACAGAGATGAAGTCTATCATGCGCAAGAGGTTTGTTCCAAGCCATTACCACAGAGACTTGCACCACAGGCTCAGGAAACTTACCCAAGGTTCAAGATCAGTGGAGAAGTACTACCAGGAGATGGAGTTGCTCATGCTGAGAGCTAGCATATCAGAAGATAGAGAAGCCACTATGTCAAGGTTCCTGTGTGGTTTAAACCGAGAGATACAAGACAATGTTGAGATGCAACATTATGTGGAGCTTGAAGAGATGCTACACAAGGCTATTCTTGTGGAACAACAGCTCAAGAGGAAGCGACATTCACGCAACCACTATGGCTCTAACCGGTTACACAACACCAAGGAAGAGAAGTCACCTTACCCTAAGGAGTCTAAACCGTTCCAGAAGAACAACAAGTCCTATCCGAGAGAAGAAGCCAAACCAAGCAGTGCTCTTGACAAGGGCAAAGGCAAGGTTGAGGCTTCTAGTTCCAGAGCTCGTGATGTCAAGTGTTTCAAGTGCCAAGGAAGAGGTCATTATGCCAATGAATGTACCAACAAGAGAGTCATGATCTTGCTGGAAGATGGAGAGTATGCCTCAGAAGATGACAACACTGACTCTGACCAAGAAGAAAGTGAAGAGGAGCATGAAGAAGGACCAGTCCAGGGGAAGCTTTTAGTAGCTAGAAGGCTTCTAAGCTTGCAAAACAAGACTGAGGAGCTAGAGCAACGTGAGAACCTATTCTACACCCGGCTTCTTGGTCCAAGGGAAAGTGTGCAGCCTCATAGTTGATGGAGGCAGTTGTGTGAATGCTGCCAGTGAAACTATGGTCAAGAAGTTGGGATTGAAGGTTCACAAGCATCCCAAACCTTACCGGCTACAATGGCTGAATGAAGAAGGCACCATGACGGTTTCAAGTCAAGTCCTCATTCCCTTAGCCATTGGGAGATATGAAGATGAAGTCTTGTATGATGTGTTGCCAATGGAAGCTGGTCACATACTTCTTAGAAGACCTTGGCAATCTGATCGCCGAGTTATCCATGATGGCTTCACCAACAAGCATTCCTTTGAGTTCAAGGGTCGCAAGACTGTCCTGGTTCCCTTGACACCTAAGGAAGTTCAACAAGATCAGATTCAACTCCAAAAGAAGAAGGAGATTGATCTCAAACCGGCTGGAACTAAGCATCCAAACTTCTATGCTAACATGGGTGATATCAAAAGAACTCTTTACTCTAAACAATCTGCTATCTTACTTGTGTTTAAAGAAGCTCTTTTGAACTTAACAGATTCTACACCGGTGTATCCGAGTGAGATGGTTTCTCTTTTGCAGGAGTTTCAAGATGTATTTCCAGAGGACAATCCCATTGGTTTACCACCTTTGAGAGGGATTGAGCACCAGATAGACTTTGTTCCAGGATCTACACTTCCAAACCGTCCATCATACAGAACCAACCCGGTTGAGACCAAGGAGTTGCAAAGACAAGTAGAGGAACTCATGGAAAAGGGCTATATCCGAGAGAGTTTGAGCCCATGTGCTGTACCAGTGCTCCTAGTGCCTAAGAAGGATGGTACATGGCGTATGTGTGTTGATTGTAGATCAATCAACAACATCACAGTGAAGTATCGCCACCATATCCCTAGAATTGATGATATGCTTGATGAATTGCATGGTTCTTGTATCTTTTCTAAGATAGATTCAAAAAGTGGTTATCATCAGATTAGGATGAAAGAAGGAGATGAATGGAAAACTGCATTCAAAACTAAACATGGATTATATGAGTGGTTAGTTATGCCATTTGGATTAACCAATGCACCTAGTACATTCATGAGATTAATGAATCATGTTCTTAGATCATTCATAGGCATTTCTGTTGTAGTATACTTTGATGAAATCTTAGTATATAGCAAGAACTTAGAAGAACATCTAGAACATCTTAGGGCTGTCCTGAATGTTTTAAGGAATGAAAAGCTTTATGCCAACTTGAAGAAGTGCACCTTTTGCACGGATAACTTGGTTTTCCTAGGCTTTGTTGTGAGTGCAGATGGAGTTAAGGTCGATGAGGAGAAGATCAAAGCCATCAAAGACTGGCCGAGTCCAACCACAGTAGGAGAAGTGAGGAGTTTCCATGGGCTTGCTGGGTTCTATAGGCGATTTGTGAGAGACTTTAGCACCATTGCAGCTCCCTTGACTGAATTGATAAAGAAGGATGTCGGATTCAAGTGGGGAGAAGCACAAGAGAAGGCTTTCCAGAGCCTAAAAGAGAAGCTTACTCAATCACCTCTCCTTATGCTTCCTGACTTTACAAAAACTTTTGAAATAGAATGTGATGCCTCAGGAATTGGAATTGGTGTTGTATTGATGCAGGATAGGAAACCTATAGCCTACTTCAGTGAGAAGCTTGGAGGAGCCACTCTCAACTATGCAACCTATGACAAGGAACTCTATGCCTTGGTGAGGGCCTTGCAAACATGGCAGCATTACCTATGGCCCAAAGAGTTTGTCATCCACACTGATCATGAGTCCCTAAAGTATCTAAAAGGGCAGAGTAAGCTTAGCAAGAGACACGCAAGATGGGTTGAGTTCATAGAGACCTTCCCATACGTGATCAAGTATAAAAAAGGTAAGGAGAACATAGTTGCTGATGCACTATCTCGGAGGTATGTTCTCTTGACCACTTTAGATGCTAAGTTACTTGGGTTTGAGCAGATAAAAGATATGTATGATACTGACCATGATTTCAAGGAAGCTTATGCTTCTTGTGAGAAGTTTGCTGCAGGGCATTACTTTAGACAAGAAGGTTTCTTGTTTTATGACAATAGATTGTGTGTGCCTAACTGCTCTTTGAGAGATCTCTTTGTCAGGGAATCCCATGGGGGCAGTCTAATGGGACACTTTGGGATTGCCAAGACCTTAAAAGTTTTGCAGGATCACTTTTACTGGCCGCACATGAAGAGAGATGTGGAGAGAATCTGTGGGAGGTGTGCTACTTGCAAGCATGCAAAGTCCCAAGTCCAATCCCAGGGTTTGTATACTCCTTTACCCATTCCACACCATCCCTGGAATGACATTTCCATGGACTTTATTGTTGGATTACCTAGGACTAGAACAGGAAAGGATTCAATCTTTGTTGTTTATGATAGGTTCCTTAAGATGGCACATTTCATACCATGTCATAAGACTGATGATGCATTGCATGTTGCTAACCTGTTCTTTAAAGAAGTTGTTCGTTTACATGGCATGCCTAGGACTATAGTTTCTGATAGGGACACTAAGTTTCTTAGTTACTTTTGGAAGACTCTCTTGTCTAAGCTAGGCACTAAACTGTTGTTTTCTACTACATGTCATCCACAAACTGATGGACAAACTGAAGTAGTTAATAGAACTCTAGGAACACTCCTTCGTGCATTCATTAGAAAGAACTTAAGAACTTGGGAAGAATACTTACCACACTGTGAATTTGCATACAATCATGCCATGCATTTTGCTTCTACGTATTCACCTTTTGAGATTGTTTATGGGTTCAACCCCACCTCTCCTTTGGATCTAATGCCTTTACCTGAGTGTGAAAGGGTCAGTTTAGATGGTAAGAAGAAAGCAGAGATGGTCCAACAAATCCATGAGAAGGCTAGACACAACATTGAGCAGAAAACCAAGCTCTATGAGAAGCAAGCCAACAAGGGGAGACGTGTGAGAACCTTTGAAGTAGGTGACCAAGTTTGGTTGCACCTGAGGAAGGATAGGTTCCCCAACGAGAGGAAGTCCAAGCTGATGCCAAGGGTTGATGGACCCTTCGAGATCATCCACAAGATCAATGACAATGCCTACAACCTTGATCTCCAAGGTAAGTATGATGTATCAAATAGCTTCAATGTCACTGACTTGGCTCCTTTTGCTGTAGATGAACCTGATTTGAGGACAAATCCTTTTCAAGAGGGAGGGGATGATGTGATCATGGACCAGATGAGTCTAGATGAGCCACATGAAGCCACATTGCACCAACAACCTGGTGATGATGCTCTAGCCATTCCAGAAGGTCCCATGACTCGTTCCAGAGTCAAGAAACTTAAGGAGAATGTTGTTGGATTACTCACTTCACATCCACAACAAGAAGAAAGTCTTGGACAAGGTTTGATTCGAGATGTCTTGATCACCATTCAAGCCATCTCTACATCAAGCTGAGTTAGTGTCTAGGCAAGACATTTGGTGCGTGCTCTTTTCCTTGCTTTTGGTTTGGTCCCACAAGGTTTTCCGGAGGAAGGTTTTTAACGAGGCCACAACTTGTCTTACACATCACTTAGGCTCTATCTCGGCCCAAGACTAGCAGAAGTTACATTTTATTACATTTTAAAGCTTATGTTATCTTTAAACTATAGTTTTCCTTTTTACTATTTTCGAAACCCTAGAGAGCCTGTTCTCTGGTTTCCTTTTATTTAAAGGGGTCTCTTAACCCTATTGAACTCAAGCAATAATCAATCAACGAGTTTCTTTTGTCTCTTGACGGCTCTCTCTCTCTAGAAGTTGTCGAGTTATGGTGTGTAGTATCCAGAGACCTAAGGGTGTTTACTTGGTGTGTCATATCTGAGTTATTCATCTAGGAGTATCAAGAGCCCTCTCATCCCTCTTGTGTCACCAATCGATCCACAACCTTGAAGAACTTGAGTCCCTGATTCGTTCTTGCAAGGATCTATCCATCCCCATCAACCAAAGAGCATCCTAGGGACGCACCAACTGTGGTCTTTAATTTCCTTGGACAAGCTTGACCATAAAATTCCCCATCCATAACTTTCCTCATAATCGGATGAATAGTTGTGATCATAGATGAGCTGGGATTTCGGACCATAGCAAGTTGAATACTGGTCCAGTGGTTAGTGTTCGTCCTGGGCACCTTGATCATCATTTGGGACACACTCTGTATAAGGGTTTATGTACCAATAGCATTCAGTTTGGTCTTTCCCATCATTCCAACAGTCTGGATCAACTTCTTCCCCCCCAATCTACTTCTGAAGTGTTATATTCTTCAGCTTCTTGTTCACTATCCATCTAACTTGAGTCAATACCTCACAAAGAAGAAAAAAAAGTATTCAGAATCAAGTAGCTAAAGAAGAAATTGTGACAAACAAAGTAATGGAAAGAAAGTACTACAAAAGATATGGAAGTTTTCAGAAACTTTGAAAAGAGGAAACTAATGAAATATATGTATTTTTTTAGTTTTTAAACGTTAAAATAAATAAATAAAACTGCTAAAATATTATTTTGGTTTTTATTTTGTCGAAAAAAAGAAAGAATATTTGCTAGAAAAAGATTTTGGATAGAGTTTTGAAAGTCAAATAAAAATGGCAAGTTCGGATATGCACTTAATACTAGCACTTTTTAGGATTCTTTGAATGAAAATAATGACCTACAAACAACTAAACTCATGACAGGAATAAGAACATGATGAACAAAACTCTTTTTTTTATGGTTTATATATTTGAAAGAATTGAAATAACTAAATGCAACAAGAAACAAAACAATTTCTTTTATTGTTTTGTGGTTTTACGAAAAGATAAACTAGATTTACCACAAAAAATGATTTTTATGGGTTTTTATAAGATTATGCAAAATAGAACTAGATGAAACAAAGAACAAACAATTTTATAGGTTTTTAATTTATGAATGTAAAAACAAATTAAGCTAAAAATGATTGCAAATAAAAGAGATAAGGATGGATGCAACCTGGTGTTGAAGAAACTTCAGCTCTGATACCAGATATGATGTAAGCCTAAGCTTTCAAAAGCTCACAAATCTCTTAGATCAAAGTGATGAACAATCCAACAAGAGGGGTGGTTCTTCTAATCAATCTAATCAACTATAAAACTGGCTCGATGGAAGTGCGGATGATGGTATTGGATATAATTGTTTTATGACTGATTCCATAATCAACCACAAAGTAGGATGCATGATTCCACAAGCAGACTAACTCGCCAATCACCTAGACTAGCGAATCTACACAAGGCTTGATGATCAAAATAACTTAAAGACACAACGACTTTGAAGAAAAGAAACTGATTTTTTTTATATTTCTTGGGTATAAAAATCATGACCAACAATGAGACAACTAACGAGCTTATATATTGCTCAGTACAATGATCTTAAAATCTAAAGAAAACGGAAACAAGCTGAAGTTATGAAAATAGCCGTTAGGCCTTAAATGATCAAATCTTGGCCAAAATGAAAAAAAAAAATGAAATGCTTGCATCTGAAAAACTTTGGAAATGTTCTAGGAGCCTTTAGGAGCTTCTGTTTTATGGAGAAAAATTCCAAATGATTTGCAAGACTGAAGGAATAGAGCCGTTTGGATTTAAAGCAATTTGGCTCTAAAAATGGCAAGTTGAGATGGTGAAGAATCTGGCTGATCCAATATGGTTTGGTGCACGGTAACAAGTCTCCAAGTGGTCTTAGATGTAATGAATGATATTTTGGTTTCCACACGTGAGTTTGAGTTTCATACTCCTTAAGCAAAGAGTTACATTCCTTACATCAAACCAGTTCGGATGCAGTGTAGGGAGCCTGACTTGTAAATGGTATATCTCCTAAACCATTAATCCTTTTGGTATGTAACCAATTCTTTGCGTGCTCTGGTTGAGTTTAAAATCGATAATAAGTTTTTCACGGTTAAACTTCTCAT
Organism: Moricandia arvensis; assembly: GCA_905132765.1. NCBI lineage: Eukaryota > Viridiplantae > Streptophyta > Magnoliopsida > Brassicales > Brassicaceae > Moricandia > Moricandia arvensis. Next base: position 41,116 of record CAJHQP010000514.1, read on the forward strand.
GGTTGCATATACATCTCTCTTTGAATGCACCTATGTCGCTGCTGGCTCCACTATAGCTTGTCTGGATCATATCATAAGTTGGTGGTCCAGATACTGACTTGAGGTCCTCATCAATTCCTCTTCTTTTTTGAACCTAAATTAATGTGTACGTACAAAATATGTTTTTCACTTTATAATCCTTAAATTATACATCCATAATTGGTACACATAAAGTACATCAAAACAGTTGTTTAACTGACATATAACTAATCTTAGCCATTTTCATAAACATTTGATCATTTGACTCACAAAAGCTTCATAATCATTGATATAGCCTGAAAATCAGACTGTACGGATGACCGAACTGAGGTTGGTCCGGTTACGGCATGTGGGTGATCGGATGGTCGGATGAATGGGCAGTGTTGGTCCGATTGGTTCCTGGAACAAAATGATGACTTTTTTTTATAAGTTTTATGGTTTTTGTATGATGATTGAAAAGTAAACATGAATGATATTAAAATAAGAACTGCTGATGGAATATGGGTGGGATGACTAATGGAATAAACGGATGGTGGGTAGAGTGATGATATGCAATATGAAAACTAATGATAAAATAAGAGATAAAAAGATATGAGTGATGGGATCTTGTTGCTGGACGTGTGTCTCTCTCAAAAGATCAAGGGATGGTGATGAATGATGATGGGATTTGCCTGTCTGGATGTATATCTCTCTCAAGCTAAATCAGTGGGTGGAATGGAATGAAGAATCGCTACAAGTCAGATGGGTTGAGACTTGATAAGATTCAAATGCTTCCTGATCGGCTTCCCAAAAACTACTAAGACTTAGGGTTTCTCTTTGCTAGGGAAACTGACTGATATATTGGCTAACTGAAAAGATACACAGCTGCTTATATGGAGTTTAATACTCGATGCAGCTTTTTCCTTTCTAGGGGACTTGAAGCAGATTACATGGACTCTCTCCTAGGCTCTAAACGAAAAGGCCCAAAACAAAAGGGGCTGACTCTTGCTAAGAAAAGCCTAACAAATGCCTTGAGTTTATTGGACTCAAAAGAAATAAAAAGGACTTAGCAATTTGCCCATAAGTTTATTGAACCAAATTAAAAGAAACCAAATAAAAATCAAAAACAACAAACCAGTTAGAAATCTCAATGGAAATCTTACCTTTTTACCTGACTGGTCCGGATAATCAAATGTCTAAACCGGGTGCAATGGGGCCTGAGGCTGAGCCAAGAAAGCTTGTGGAAATGATCATCCCAGTTTGGTTCCGACGAAAGGATGCAAACTGGATTGGACATATTTATTCTTGAACCTTAGTAGAACCGGGTGGTCTTCAATTGGACCTTCTCTTCAATCAGTAGTCCATGAGGTTCATTTTGATCTTGCTTGAGGATCTCTTGAACAGATTTGGAGAAACCTTCTCTTATGACCCTAGATCCGGACCTTGTCTGATTATGGGAACCTCTATTCGGATGGCAGCATCATTGTCTCCCTCTTGAAAAGGTTCTGACCTCAGAACATCATCATCTGCATTGAAGGGAGACAAATCAGAAACGTTGAATATGGGAGAGATTTTGAACTCTACTGGAAGATCAAGTTTGTAAGCATTGTCATTGATCTTTTCTAGGACTCGGAAGGGGTCAGTCCCTCGTGGTGACAATTTGGACTTCCTCTCTTGTGGGAACCGTTCTGGCCTCATGTGTAACTAGACCAGGTCTCCTGGGTCGAACAACACCTCCTTCCTCTTCTGGTCGACCCGTGCCTTGACCTTGGCTGCCTTCTCTTCTAACTTATCCTTAACTCTTTGGTGAAGCTTCTTAACAAAGTCAGCCTTGGTTGAGCCTTCTTGACTACAGAACATAGCTGTTGGCAGGTCAATAAGGTCTAGTGGTGTCTCTGGATTAAATCCATATACAACCTCAAAAGGAGAAATGTTAGTAGCATAATGTTTAGCATGGTTGTAAGCGAATTCAATGAATGGCAAACAATACAAACCAGTTTTTTTTTTTAATTCTTACCAACCGTAGCTCTCGATAACTAAGAGAGTGTACGGTTCACTACCTAGATTTGACCATCAGACTGTGGGTGACAAGTGGTATACAAGAGGAGTTTTGTCCTTAGCTTCTTCCAGAGTGTCCTCCAGAAATGGCTGAGGAACTTGGCGTTTTGGTCAGACACAATTGTCTTTTCAATCAGTAGTTGATGAGGTTCAGTTTTGTCTTGCTTGTGGATCTCTTGAAAAACTTTGGAGAAACCTTCTCTTATGACCCTAGCTCCGGACCTGGTAGTTGGACCTTGTCTGATTATGGGAACCTCTACTTGGATGGCCGCACCAATCATTTGATGAATATAACATACTAAAATGGGCTGGCTTAAACATCTGATAGACACTAGGGCAAAAAAAATGAAAGGCCCTCGAACATATAAACACATGTCATGTCATACTAACATGGATTGGAACTAATTGTGATATCAATATTTACATTAAATGTTGATTTATATTTTTGTAAGTTTTTTTAGAATATGATAATAAATCATCACTAATATTACAATAAATAATTTAATAGTATAAATAAAAATTATAATAATAATTTAAAATTTTCAGAATATTATTTAATTTAACTTTTGTAATTTACAATTCTTATTACTAAAACAAAATCTTCAAATTATGCAGTTTTGTTTTATATTGTAATTTTTAATCTCATTACCATTAGTTTTTTTATAATATCTAAATTTTTTAAAATATTATTTAGTTTTATGTTTTGATAATTATATACCTAACAAAAATTTCTCTTAATTTAATAGAATTTTATTTAATATATTTCTAATCAAAAGAAATATATATAAATATTTTGAAGATTAGAAATATATATATAGATTAAAATTATTATTTTTAAAAAAAATTCTTAATGTAATAAATAATTAAATTAATTGTAAGCAAATAATAAAGTATTAAATTACAAAATTACAAAATATTATTTTAAATATGATTTAAATTTGCACATGGTGCAGGAAAAAATCTAGTTAAATACTAAACAGAAAAGTTCACCGAAAGCAAACACAATTTAAAATAAATAATTTGCAACTTCTGTCCTATTAATGTAATCAACAATTTTTTGATTTTACTATCCATACTAGCAGGTTCATGATTTTCATTATCATTTTCTCTTATCGCAAAATTTATTCATAGAACTTATATGCGATTTATAAACAAGTCTGCCACTTTTTTTTCTTTTCTTTTTCTGATATTTTGATAAATAATCTCAGTCCTAATCAAGCTAAACATGATATTAAAAGAAAAATATCACTTCACAATATTAATTCCCAAAGAAATATATGAATTTGAAATTGTAAAGAACAATAAAAATCAGTTGGACTATTCAGCATACTCTATTAGAAATCATATATAATACAACAATTAAAGCATCATTGAAACAAATTGGGAACAACTGATGTGTGTAAACAGAGAGGCAAAAATTGTAAACATCTTTATTAACAAGAATCATAAACAAAATGATTTTCTCAAAAAAATTCAAAAAATTGTTTGGAAAACAGAGAGAATATGGCTAAATGTAGAACATATCAATGACTAAAAACTACAAATTGAAAAAAAATCTATAATTTAATATATTAATCTATATTATAAGCAGATAATAAAATGAAAAAAAATTTAATCATAAATTCAAAAGAGAGTAATTTTCTAAAAACTGTGAGAAAACAAAAATATCCCTGTTTTCAAGCATCGAGAGTATCTCCACCCGACTCATCCACTTCATCTTCTCCAATTTCTGATTTTTTTTCTTTCGTTACTTTCTCAATCGGACCATAAAAATGAGATTCTCAAACGTTACTTCAATCTCAGAGATCTTGCTTCAGTGTATGTATCCCTTTTTCTTTCACTGGGAAGACTATCACACTTATCATTAGCAAGCAAGATGGTTTGTCTAATGAATTGCATTCTGCTCCGTATAGGTTTCAGTTAGTGGGGATGTTAAATTTACTCAAAAGAAAAAAAAAATACTTTTTTGCATCTTATGCTACATGTTTCAGAGACCGTAAGAAACTTGTGGCCTATAAGAAAAATAGGCCATCTTGTGGCTAGCCAAAACCTCAGATTTGGAATGTATCTTTGATCTCCCAATTTCTGAAAAGTGAGACGCCGGTTCCGTATTTGCCTATCCAGCATACTGACAAGGTTTGGCACCTATACTGGGTTAGTTCCATGCCTTCGTTCGTTCCTCTTACGCCAGAGAGAGTGGATAGAGAGCTGAAAAGTATAACGAGTGAGGAAGGTTGCAAGCATGTCTTGGTTATTACCCGCTGTAAGTTCCTTGATTTCAGCCCATACTGTTGTGAATCTCCTCCGTAGAAGCCCTCTCATCAGCTTTGACCAAACTTCTGCAGAGTATTGACAGGAGAAAAACAAGTGATCTCGAGTTTTGAACTGATTGCAGAAAATGAAGGAAGTGCTTAGTCTTGAGTTCCAAGAGACCATGCGATCCCCTGTTGTAAGCCGATTCTGTATTGCAAGCCAAGTGAAGAAAGCAAACTTAGGAGTATGACGCTTGAACCATAGGCCTTTGCTCCAGTCAATTGTGTTTACTTGCTGCTGGATCAGATTCCATGTGTTCTTGGTGCTGAATCTCAATTTATAAGTATTGTGTACTTCCTGACTGAATAATCTGCATCACTTGTTAGTTTTTGTCGTTGGTCTTCTATGGCTGCCTCTATGTTGTTTAAAAACTCCACACGGTTGTTTCTTTTTCGATGACAGAGAGCTGAAGAGACTGTTGAATTTAACCTGATGCCCAAATCAATACACCTATGGGATCCTGTAAGATCATATAGACATCCTAAAGGTGACCAACAATCGAACCAAAAGGAGGTTTGCTTACCTTCTCCAGACTTTTTCTTGTGAAACAGTTTAGAAATATCTCTATATTCCACATCCATGACCCAGCGGTTGTTATGTTTTTTATTAACCAGAAGCTTTCTTTCTTGAGAAAATATGTATGAATCCACTGCGACCAAAGTGAAGGTTGGGAAGACAAGAATCGCCACAGCAGTTTTAGACACAAAACCTTGTTCATGTCTTTAAGAGACCAAAGACCGAGCCCTCCTTCTTTTTTCGATAAACAAACCACATCCCAGGATAATTTTGCTTTCTTAACATTCAAGATAGGTCCTGACCATGAGAAAGCAGAGAACATACTGTTTATCTCCTTTAAGCATGTCCTGGTAGCTGAAAACCATTCATCCAAAAGTTAACTATACTCATTAAAACCAAGTTGATTAACTGCAATCTTCTGTAAGATCAGATTCAAGGCTAGTTTATGTGTTCATGTTCATGTGCAAGCAAATATGAGTATAAAGAAAAGAACACAGAGAATTTGTTAACGGGGTTCGTTTCCTACATCCCCGGGACCACGTCCAGAACTCATCCACTAGAAAAGGCTGCAACAAACCGTTGCTATATGGTATCCAGCACACACCCGTGCCTACCACTCTAATCTAGAATTACAATGATAAGAATAAAAACCACCAGTAGATCTCTCAACTGTCCGGTGGGACGACGTCACACACATCCATGTGCATATCTTCAATAAACCCTAGACGCGTGCCCCTTCATGTCACCGCCTCTTCCTTTTTATACTTCAAGAGCATGTTGCCCTAGGTTGTCACATGGTTTATTTCCTAAAACTAAGGAGACTCCACCAATAGAGATATCTTCCATATATTCTATCTTTCCTTTTCTTATTTTCGGAAGTGTGCGTCACACCTCATCTTCCTTGTGTAACACCAGAACACGAACAATGCAGAAACTCATCAAGCTCCAATTTCTTGAGCTTACATTCTCCCCCTTTTATCTGAGTGTGTCAACTCATGCTTATTCACAGCTCCCCCGGCATCATTGCATCGCATTCTCCCCCTGCTTGAGTGCACACTCATATAAAAACACCAATGCCTAGACGACTTGACTTGAAATCTGTTTGTGCCTCTAGACTATCTTCGTCTTTCTGAACTCTAGCTTCTTCTTCCATAATTTCAGAACTCTGCAACTCAACCTAATACTCACTGAATCACGGTGTGACACCTCTGAATTGATGTGTGACACACACGCACGAGATTCCCCTTTAATGATGTCTTTTTCAGATTCCACAACTCCATGAAGAACTATTGCGCATACTCACAAGCTTGCTCAGCCGAGATCAAGCAGAACCACTATTTGACTGGAAATCCAAAACTTATTTATGGTGATAACCTTGATGAATCTGATTTTCTCCAAGCCAAAAATCCATGATCTCTTTTTCAGGATCTCACCTTGGTTCGAAGAACTCTCCTTCGTGTAGGTGTCCGGCTCTGATACCAATTGTAAGATCAGATTCAAGGCTAGTTTATGTGTTCATGTTCATGTGCAAGCAAATATGAGTATAAAGAAAAGAACACAGAGAATTTGTTAACGGGGTTCATTTCCTACATCCCCGGGACCACGTCCAGAACTCATCCACTAGAAAAGGCTGCAACAAACCGTTGCTATATGGTATCCAGCACACACCCGTGCCTACCACTCTAATCTAGAATTACAATGATAAGAATAAAAACCACCAGTAGATCTCTCAACTGTCCGGTGGGACGACGTCACACACATCCATGTGCATATCTTCAATAAACCCTAGACGCGTGCCCCTTCATGTCACCGCCTCTTCCTTTTTATACTTCAAGAGCATGTTGCCCTAGGTTGTCACGTGGTTTATTTCCTAAAACTAAGGAGACTCCACCAATAGAGATATCTTCCATATATTCTATCTTTCCTTTTCTTATTTTCGGAAGTGTGCGTCACACCTCATCTTCCTTGTGTAACACCAGAACACGAACAATGCAGAAACTCATCAAGCTCCAATTTCTTGAGCTTACATCTTCCAGCCATAGAGAGAAAGCGGTTTGTGCACAAGCTTATACGAGTCTTGATCTTTTCGATGAGTACTTGATAGTCTAGTTTACACATCCGTCTTGTCAGAAGAGGCAATCCCAGGTAACGTACTGGCAAGGTTCCAGAAGCAAACTTAAACTTGTTCAAAAGTTCCTGCCGCCCACCCTCTGATGTACCAGCATAAAATATAGTTGACTTTTCCATACTTATTTTGAGGCCTGAATTTTTTTGCAAAATAGTCAAACACATAGACAACTCTTTCTATTGAATGTAAACTCCCATCTGTAAACACTATGATATCGTCAGCAAAGCTCAGGTGAGTGAGACCCATGTTCTTGCATTTTGGGTGGTAGCCAAGCTGTTTTCTTTGAGCTGATCTGTCTAAAAGTTTAGATAATACATCCATTCAGATGACAAAGAGGTATGGAGAGAGTGTACATCCTTTTCTAAGACCTCTTTCGCTTTGAAAATAACCAGCAATATCACCATTCACTTGTACCGAGAACGAAGCCGTACTGATATAAAGTGATATCCAATGTATAAATTTTCCCGGAAAATCCATTGGCTCAAGAGTTTTTAACAAAAAGCTCCATTGGACTGAATCGAAAGCTTTAGAGATGTCTATTTTCAGTGCACATCTACTTGAGACTGAGTCTTTATGATAGTCCTTCACTATCTCAGTAGCAAGAAGGAGATTCTCGATCAGAAGTCTACCTTTAGCAAAAGCAGAATGATTTAAAGCAACAAAGTCTGGCAGAGTGTGCTTCAATCGATTCGCGATAAGCTTGGATATGAATTTATATATAACATTTCAGCGGGATATTGGACGATAATCTCGCATTTCTCGGTCTGTATTCTTCTTTGGTACGAGAGCCAATATGGTGGAGTTAACGTATTTTGGTAGAAACCCTTTCTCAAAGAAAGATTGGATTGAGATGATGAACTCCTTTCCGATGACTGCCTACGCCGACTTAAAGTATTCAATCGTATAGCCATCCGGTCCTGGTGACTTATCACTTGGCATCACAAATACCACTTTAGTTATCTCTTCTGCTGTTATTTAAGTAACATCTCATGAAAAGAATCAGAACAACAGTAAGGCAGGAGATCTCTTAACTCATCCACCTAGATGCCGTCAAAGTCATCTGGCTTGTGCTGAACAAATTCCCTAAAGAAACCCTCTGCCTCATATTTAATCTCTGATGGTTTTTTGACCACTCTCCCATCTCGACAAACGACTTCTTTGATTGAGTTCTAAATATCTCGAGCTGTTGCAGCTCTGTGAAAAACTATTGTTTTTGTCCCCCACATGTAACCAATGCACTTTTGATTTCTGTTTCAAGAACTTCTCCTCCAGACCTGAGACCTTGTCCCAGAGTGCATACGCATTGCTCCTGTTTTTTACAGAGATCTGCAAATGCTTCTTTTGTTTTAGTAGTCAGATTGCCCATACTCTCATTGGCCAGTAATCTTATCTCCGGTTTTAGATCCTTCAACTTTTTGGAGAGTCTATACAAAGATGATGTTGACTTGTATATGGGAACCGTGTTTTGCCAAAACTGAGAGACCATCGGGAGAAAACCTTTTAACACAGCCACAATATTAAAAAATTTGAAAGGTCTTTTTGGCCTGCTATGTTCAGAACTTATTTTATCCTACATCGTAGATGGTCTGAACACTCTCTGATGCAGTGGCATCTTCACTAAAACCAGTGTAATCATATTTTCAATAGGTTTTCTTTTAGGATAAGGCTTAAAAACTTTTCTTTTTCTAGTTTAGCTTAGTTTTCCTTTTTCTAAAAGGATAAGGTTTAGGAACTTTTCCTTTTCTAAGTTTTCCTAGTTTTAGATAGATCATGACTTTTATTCCTCTATATAAAGAGCTAGAGCTCTCATCATGTAAGCACGTTTTTGATTAATAGAAAGCCTTTGCTTTAAACCTTGTTTCGATTTGATTAAATTCATCAAAGTAGGAAGTTGGTCTCAAGAAGTTATCGAGAAAAACTCTTGATCGATCCAAGAACATGTCTCTTGAACATCAACCATTCTTGATCGACCGTTCACCCAATTATACGCTGCGCCAGGTTGGTATCAGAGCTTTGCTACGCTCCAAGTCCAGCTAACCTCCTACAATGGTTCAGAACACACGTTCTCAACAACCAGTTGATGACGATATCCCATCTACTCAACAATCGATCAACGATCTCCAACAACAAATCACAGACCTCACTGCGGCCGTTGCCGCACTCACAACACAACGCACTAACCCTAGACACCGCCATCGCCAAGCCGACCAGCTCTTTAACTCTGACGACTAAGATAATGACTCCAACCCCTTCGCTCCACTCCGCCACAACCGCCAACGTCCCAACAAATCCGACTTGGATTCGGACGAGGACATCAACAATTCATCATGGAAGTCTAGTTTCAAACTCGATTCCCCGAGTTTCATGCTACTCCCGTGGCCGAAGAACTTCTAGATTGGATTGTAACCATGGAAGAAATCATAAAATTTAAGCAAATCCCAGCCGACCAATGTGTTCCCCTCATAGAATCCGTTTTCGCGACTGAGCAGCAGCTTGGTGGTCACAAAGCATGACTACTAGGGCACGACTTGGAAATTCAAAAATCTCATTATGGGATAAATTGAAGCGTGAGATGAAGAGGAACTTCTAGCCATATATCTACGATCAACTAGTGTTCCAAAATTTACAAAACTTGAGGCAAGGAACACAATCTGTCGATGATTATGCCACAAATTTTCTTAAGATAATCAATCGAGTGGAACTTAATGATTCGGAACAGCAACTGGTCATGATATTCGTGGGAGGTCTACGCCAACAAATTCAAATCACTTTGAACTTATTTCGACCTCAATCCATCTCCGAATCTCATCAACAAGCCTTAACCATTGAGGCACAAACTCGTATTGGATCCCAAGCTTGGGGAACATATCGACCACCTCGCCATACCACAACAACTCCATCAGCTACTCCTACCAACACCAAAAAGACAGAAACAACCATTGTACCCGTCAATCCACAAAAACAACCACGACCAGGAGGCCTTCAATGGTTTTCTTGTGGTGAGGTCGGTCACCGTCAGTTGGCATGTCCGAATAGAGCTCGTCTTGATCTACTCCCCGAGGAACAGATTGTCGACCATGATGATCCTATCTACGACGAGGATGATCAATGTGATACAGAAGAACTTATTGCTGATTCCGGACTTCTATTGATGCTTAGACGTTCTTGCCTAGCTCCACATGGTCCTCCAGCCAATCCCCAACGCAATAATATTTTCCATTCCAAGTGTACCATCCACGGAAAAGTTTGCAGCTTCATCATTGATTCAGGAAGCTCCGATAATGTAATTTCGGCTGATGCAGTTAAAACCTTTCCTTACCTCAAGAAACCCATCCATCACCTTACATGCTAGCATGGATTCAACAACACAATGACTTCCCTGTCACCAAACGCACAATGGTGTCCTTTTCTATTGGTGATGCTTATCACGATAAAACTTATTGTGATATAGTCCCAACGGATGCTTGCAATTTACTCTTAGGACGACCTTGGGAGTCTGATCAACGTGTCATTCCCGATGGGTTCCTTAGTACTTACAGCTTTCGGTTTAATAATCAAAATTTTGTACTCAAACCATCCCCACCACCCTTTTTACCCTCCCCACCGCACCAGCAGCTCCACCAGAGCCATCATCCGCACCTGTGCTCCTCCTTCAACGTGCTCCATTCGAAAGCCTCATGCGTGATACAGGAATGGTCGTACTCCTCCTGTCTTCACCAGCCTCTCATACCAGACCATCCATTCAAACACAACTTCAGGATATTCTCACAGAGTTCGCCAATGTATTCCCGGATGATCTTCCCTCCAAATTACCTCCATTACGTGATATACAACATCGCGTTGACTTAGTCCCTGATGCATCTTTGCCTAATCGGTCCCACTATCGTATGAGTCCATCTGAAGATGAAGAACTTCGTCAACAGGTAGAGGAAATTGTAGAGAAGGGTTTCCTGCGTGAGAGCTTTAGTCCTTGTGCAGTTCCAGCACTACTTATTCCTAAGAAAGATGGAATATGGAGGATGTGTGTAGATAGTCGAGCTATTAACAAGATATTAGTTTGGTATCGATTCCCTATCCCACGCCTTGATGACTTACTCGACCAAATTGGCTCTGTGTCATTTTTTTTCCAAATTGGACTTGCGAAGTGGTTATCATCAAATACAAATCCATCCAGGAGATGAATAGAAGACAACTTTCAAGACTCGTGAAGGCCTGTTTGAATTGACGGTCATGCCATTCAGGTTGTACCCTAGTACATTCATGCGCGTCATGAATCAAGTATTACAGCCTTTTATTGGAAATTCGTGGTTGTTTATTTTGATGACATTCTCATCTTTAATTTCTCACTAACAGAGCACATGGGACACCTGCATGACGTTCTCTCTGTGCTTTGCCGCGACCAGTTCTTTGCCACACGAAAGAAGTGTGCGTTTGGCGTCTCCAAAGTTCACTTTCTCGGATATATTGTCTCGACTAAAGGTTTATCCGTAGATCCAAGCAAGGTCGACGCCATTCGGTCAAGGCCAACTCAGACAACAATCACAGAGACTCGCAACATTCATGGCCTCGCGTCTTTCTATCATTGGTTTGTTTCTCAATTCAGTAGACTTATGTCTCCTATCACTGATTGTATTCAAGACGGAAAATTCTCATGGACTCCAGCAGCTGACCAAGCATTTCATATCCTTAAATAAAATCTTTGCTCCATGCCTATATTGGCTCTTCCTAACTTCAAGGAGGTCTTTGCATTGCATACGGATGTTTCTAAAACTGATTGAACTCTGATGAACAGAATTTCAGACCATTTGCTGCAACTCTGGAACCTTCCAACAAATACAAAGTACCATGAATGAAACCTCATAGAACCACATTTGAACTCCTGTAGACACTTAGAACCCCATGTCCACCTGAATACTTGAAACCTCTGCTATCCAAAAGCTTAACTGAGATCAAGTTCTTTGATATAGCTGGAACATGCCTAACTCCTGTCAATGTGTAGACATGTTATACCACCATGTTCCCTGAGCTTTATAGAATTGTTTCCTGCAACATCGCAAGCAAAGTCATTCAGATCTTGATCTTGCCATTAATCACTTCCTCATACTCTGAGAATCATTCTCTTCTTGGACACATATGATAAGACGCTCTTGTGTCTAGAACCCACACATTTCTAGAATGTGATTTCCTATGAGCAACTAGAGCAATATCGTCATCAGACTTAGCTTCATTCTCTGCTACAAGAACGGAATTAGCTTGCTTATTCTTCTTCTTAGGACAGTCAAACTTACAATGTCCTTTTTCATTATAATGATTGCAAATATTAGTTGGCTTAGGACCCTTTGTAAACGACCAATTGTCTTTTGCAAAGTTTTTTCCACCACTTACAAATAACCCAAAAGCTTGGTCATTTGTAGCAGAACCTGATGCCTTGTGATGCAACTCCTTGCTGTGAAGTGCCGACTTGACTTCCTCCAAACTTATTGTATCCTTACTCCCTATATGACTGAACAAATTTCTCATAGGAGTTAGGCATGACACCAAAAAATCAGTGATGCATCCTCATCCTCTACCTTAACGTCAATATTCCTCAGGGCTAACATAATGGAATTTAGACTATCAAGGTGATCTTTAAGTTGTGTACCTTCCTACATCCTCAGAGTGAAAAGACGATGTTTCAGAAGTACCTTCTTAGTCAGAAACTTCATCATATATAGACTCTATAAATTATACCACAAACTAGCTGCAATATCAACACCGGAAACCTCGATGATGATCTCATTTGCCAGACTCAAAAAAATCGTTGAATACGCCTTCTCTTCAGTAATTGACGTGTGTGTTTTAATTGTTCTAGTAGGGTATAAATATCCTAAACAAATCACTATCAAATTAACCCTAGTCTTTAACACACAAATAGTACTCTTGCCAAAAGAGATCAGATGTAGGAAGTCAATGCCATACTAAGCTCTATGGGATCGAAATAACCTCCCCATTCTAAAACCTGGTGCGGGTGCCTTGGTTAACAGAACAACTGGTACATGGTTTAAACATTTACACAATCTCTCGCAGGCAATCCCATAGATTCTTTGAGAGGGCTTGGTTAATGAGTGGCCGACTTACTGCTTAATTCCCGATCATTTTAAGGAACACTGGTTTCTTACAACAAACATAATATTTTTTATTTTATTTTTTTGTAGCGAAAATATACGTGGGATCCAAGGCATAATTTGACAGTTTCGACGCATATTAATCTGGTGCCTAGAACGCTTTTTCAAAATCAAATGCGCATGTTGAAGAGGACATGGACACGTGGCAGCGAGAAGCTTGAGTGGATCATAACTAGAGTTTGGCTTGATCTCATCGATATGTTTACTGAGTAGGTTCCTTACCTAGTATTACTTCTACTGAGCTAGGTCTTTAGATACATGCGAAAGCTAGTTTAGATTATCGTAGTGAACATATCAATTAGAACGTTAATGCTTGCCTATGAAATTATCGGTCGACAATCATCGCATAGTTTAGGTCAGTACGCAATCTTTGTTCGCATGCGACAACTGGAACAAAGAATTACTCATCTGATTAGATTCACAGCGAGAGCTGGATATCTTACTATTGCATTCGACTTCTAGGATGGTTTATCACACAACCTTAGTACCTATATATCGGAATGCTATTGCATGAAACCCTAACTCTAACTATTTCATCTCATTGTCTACAAAACAACAACTATAATTTACTCCGTATTTAATACTTGCCTAGCTTAATCTTAATAATAAATGTATTGAGCGCCCAAGCTCAATGTGGATTTGATCCCTAAGTATTAAAACTAAACTTATTATTTGAGAGAGAAAGTTGCTCATAGGGTTATTTTGAGAGCACAACAAATTTGGCGCCGTTGGCGGGGAGCTCTGGATTCTCCATTTGACTTAATCAATAAGTTTCATCTAGGTTTTACTTTTTTTTATTGACTTACATTTTTTTTTCTTTGACAGTACCAGAAGGAACAAGGAAAAATAGTTATTATTCTCAGACCCTGCCCTGTTAGAACGCATAATCCGCAAAGAGAAGCACACGACATCGATCAACACCAACACTCTTACATTGATCGACACTACTTGGGAGCGAGCAACGATCGACACCATCATGTCTTCGTGAATCGACACCAACATGCGAGCAAGCAACATGGTCGCAACTCTTATACTAATGAGGGATGATAACATAGACATGCATGACTAAGATAGGCATATGCGTAATGCAGCAGGTCAGAGACTTACTGATCAAGGGATTGTAGTACCTGAATCACACGAAGCTGCTAGAGAAGCTGATGATAATGTTGAGGCTGCTTGACCCAAAACTTTGGATGACTACAACCATCCAGATCAATACTAGGCCAACATATCTGCTATTTTCAGAGGCACAATTTTGAGTTGAAGCATGCATACTTTACACTTGTGAGACAGACACCTTACCATGGTCACCCACATGAGCATCCAATGGACCATCTAGAGCGGTTTGAGGATCTAGTTTATGCTATCAAAGCCAATGGAGTCCCTGAGGATGACCTTATTTGTAACCTCTTCAAGTACTCACTTGTTGGAGATGTTTCATATTGGCTTAATCAGTTACCACCAGAATCTCTTACATCCTAGGCTTAAATAAAAATGCCTTCCAGCGTCATTTCTTTGATGATGCGCGATATGAAGACTTAAGGAACATAATTGCTACATTCACCCATGAGCTTGTATAATATTTTAAAAGCTCCTAGATCAGATTCAAGTCATATTAGAGAGATTGTCAACACCATGGACTCAACGAGGTACAATTGCTTAGTAACTTCCTTAGAGGCATTGCTTTCGTTTACTAGATTTCTCTAGATACTGCTAGTTAAGAAAATTTCAACACTAGGAAGCCAGAAAAAGCTCTTAGATTTATTGAGAACATGACATCTAGCAATAGCACCAAGAACACCGATTTGGAGAGGAAGATATTGGCTGCTAGTTTAGGTTAGGAGAAGATTGATGAAGTTAAACCCAAGCTGGAAAATGTTCATAAGCTTCTAAGAAGCAAGTGAACTTTGCAGAAGATGTAGAGGCTGTTTTACCGCCATTGATAAGGGCGATGAGGAAGATGTGAACTACATTAGTGGCATTGCTTTTCAGAAGAATGGGAGTCAAGGTGGAAAAATAAACTCTTATGGCCCTGGTCAGAGGGTAATTACAACCAGGGTTCATAGAACCAGAGATCTTACCTCAACAACAACAACAACAAGAACTTTGGAACTTCTTCTTACCACAATCCAGCACCATGAACTCAAGAGAGTAAGATAGAGAGTAAGATAGAGAGTATGGTTTAAGGTTCTTGAGTGTCAGCAAGAGTTGATTGTGGATTTAAATGGGTAGATAGATGTTGTATACACCAACTTGAATGACATGTCCGAAGCTCTCAGCGTCCATGTAAAGAAATTGGAAACTCAAGTGGTTCAGACTAGTGAAGCTGGGATAAGACATGAAGCGCTGACTAAGAGAAAAGGAGAGGCTGGACAAAAACACCACGTGACTGTCATCATATATGATGATTTCTGGCAAGTGGTGAAAGAGGAGAAACTTTAAGAAGGAGACTTTCAAGTTAAAAGTTCTATGTCCATTGGCAGTTCAGATCGACACAAGAGGCTGAGCACCAATCGACACCCCATGCTGAATCTGTAGGATCTTGTGAACTGGCAAGCCTAGATCGACACCCTCACATGTTCATCGACCGACATCCACCAGTTCCATACCGAGTTTGATTGCCAAACATCAATGCAGAACAACTGAATGCTTCAAGACACCCTTCTCAGACATCAACAAAACCAACTGTGAACACCAGTCAGCAACAGAAAGATGCACCCGAGCCTATGATCATTGAGCAGGCCATTGAGGAACAAGTTTTTAAAAGAATGAAGAACAAGGTTCCTAAACATCTAAGAAGAGAAGCTAATGAGAAAGATCTTTATAGTTTCACCAAGAGGATTATAAGGATCCCTGTGAACATGTCACTCGATGAAGCTTATTGGGACCACCACCTTGGATGTTTTTCCAGAGAGAGCAGAGAGAAAAACGTTGAAATTGAGCGTTTGTTCTATCAGACAGAGAGAAATGGAGCAGAAGATTACATTGAAGAAGAAGAGAAATCCTGGGAAGTTTCAGTACCTTGCGTGATTTGAGTTCACAACTACCCAAATCCATGGTGCAATACATGTTCTTCAGTAAGTATTATGTCCATGGTGATGTCTGATCAGCTAACTCTGAAAATAGAACCGTGTAGCTATTCATTCACCTTTGTGTATTGCTCCAAGGTGAATTAAGGAGTGATTGTCAGAAAACTTCTGGTACAAATTGGCAATGTTCTAGTTACAGTAGATTTCTACGTCACGGATATGGAGATAGACTGGAATTCTTTCTATTACTCGGGAGAGTCTTCATGGCTACTTTAGGAGCTGTTTGTGACATGAAGACAAACAGTCTGTATCTCTCACTCATCAGTGAGAATTATTTCCATGACAATGTCTAAGTGGTCAAGGGAAACATGCTATATATTGTGATAGGAGATGATCCAAGATTTGTGGCAATTTGTAATTTTGACTCTGGCGTAGAGTACGAAGATGACGGTGACGCGTCGATCGACACTCAGCCACCAGCATCGATTACACCACTGGGACTCCAGAATTCTGAGAAGCTTTTTCGATTGAAGCTACCATTCTACCTAAGAAAACAGTCAGTATAGTAGCACCATATGAATACTGAGTTTAGTGAGACGAAGAGGGCAATGAACATGCTAAGGGATGGAAGGATCATCAATGTTTTAAAGGAAGATATGGAAGCAATACTTGAGATGGCAGACCGTTGGGGAGGCTGTTACTTGAGTCTACCTGAGTATGATAGATGTTTCAAGCTCCTTGGAGCTCACCTTACACCTCCATGTCGGCCAGCACCTGATATCTACTTGAAAAATGAAGTTGAAGAGATGATAGCTAACATTAATACAGCTCATGAGAGGATGTTTGATGACTTTTATAGGAAGATTGATGCACTTTATTTCCCCCTCAACAACAGCATTGGATAGATAAAAAAATGTAACAGTTACTGTTGAAAGTGGATTACACATATGAGATCATTCAGAGACAGAAAGAGCACATAACCAAAGGAGAAGAAGCCATCAATTTTTTTTGTAGGCACCTTCTTCGAGATGAGCAGAGAATATGTGGATACTTTCTTTCCAACAAGTGTTCCATTACCTCTATACTAGATCAAAACATCCAAAACACCAAGTTTTAGACTATAAACAAGCGCTTGATGGGAGGCAACCCATTTGCTAAGTTTTAAATTAGTTTCTATTTTTTGTTTTTACTGATTTTGTGTTTATTTTATTTCAGATGAAAAAGACCCAAGGAAGACGAGTCTGCACCGAGCATTGACCGACACTTGATCAAACTTGATCGACAAAGCCTCAAGAGAATCAATCGATCGCCACTTAATTGTGTCGATCGACACTCACGATTATCGAGCATTTATACCATTTTTCCTTGTTAAATTTTGTCCTGATGATTTATTTTCCCACCAATCTGGGACTAGATAAAAATGGGGATAATGTTGTTTAAGTCTGGGGGGGGGGTTTACTGATATTGTGTTTAAGGGGATTATGATCATTTTCAATGTTTGCTTAGTATCCAACCACTCTCTAGCACCATTCTTAGATTTACTGATAGCAGAGTGTAACGGAAAGAAATACCAAAGTGGATCACCTGCCAGTAATATCCACACTTAGTGAGAATGTTTGACAGAACCAAAGCTGACCTCCAGCCTAATCAACTTAATTTATTTGTCTTGGAGCTTGGTATACAGTGGATCGGATTCCTCTTTCAAGTCTGGATGGTAAAAGTATTTATGTTTCTGGTTCCCTTTTCTCTCTCTCTCTCTCTCTCTCTCTCTCTCTCTCTCTCTCTTCAACATCTAGAAAAGTAAAGATTGAGATGATTTCTGAAAGATACCGAGAAGTAGGAAAATTTTCTATGATCCCATTATTCTAACTCAGAAAGGAAAAATCACAGATTTTTAGAAGTGAGGGGTAGGAAAATATTATAAGACCCCATTATCTGCCTACACTTTGTCAAAAGAATGAAAAAAGAAGTTAAACAAGACGGACTGCAGCATCGTCATTGATTCATTCGATTATTAAAAAGGGAGAAAAGGAAAAATCCATTTAAAAGAGAAAGAGGGAAGAAAGGGATCAGAGAAGGCTGCATGTCAGTTCAGATTCATGCTTGAGAAAGGCTCCATGTGTTCTTTGATCAATACTCCCAAGGTAAAGCCTGAAATTTTTATATGTAAGAAATAAGGGCAGTGGAGGGGTATGTAAGGCAGTATTAGCCAAGTTGTTGGCTCG
This sequence comes from Moricandia arvensis, assembly GCA_905132765.1. Classification (NCBI taxonomy): domain Eukaryota; kingdom Viridiplantae; phylum Streptophyta; class Magnoliopsida; order Brassicales; family Brassicaceae; genus Moricandia; species Moricandia arvensis. The sequence goes on from CAJHQP010000514.1 coordinate 59,546, forward strand.
ATGGTTTTTGTTGGTAAGCTAGGGTAGAGTACATAAGGTACCTCTACAGTTGGAATTGATTTGTTGGGGCTGAAACATTGCGGAGGTGATAGTAGTAAGTTTTAAAATTCTGTGAGTAGCTGCGATTTCAAACCTTCACAGGACTGTGATATTCTTTGCTTGGGGACAAACAAAAGGATAAGTCTGGGGGAGTTGATATAATATGGATTTTACCTGTTTTCACCCAAAGTATATGTGTTTTTAAATACTATTATATGTGTTTGGAGTGTATTTTAGAAGTTTTTCAGCTCCATTTATGTTTTGGCGTAATATGGAGATTATGGAGCGTTCTGGATCATAATGATGAGGAAATTCGTAGCTGTTGAAGAAATCAAAAGCCAGAGTTGAGATTCAAGAGAAGTGTCGATCGACAATACCTTCTTGGTATCGATCGACACCAAAGCGAGTAGAATGGCCGACTTGAAGCCCATAAGATCCATATAATTACAAGACAACCCCTGGCCGACCTAATAATTACTATTTATGTGTTTGCCAATTGTTTAGGCAAACAACAAGCTTTTCTATTCTCTTATCCACAACATATTGTTCTAGGGTTTTTAGTAGTTTTTGAGAGAAGATTAAGACTCTTTTAGGGATTTTTTTGAACTCCATTATTTCTTACCTTATTCTATTCTACGCATTATATTAAGATTATTGTTATGCTTTGCTTAATCACATCTGAGTAGTTTCTCTTGTTAGGTTTAGGGTTTTATTAGGGTTTATATGTATTTGTTGAGATATAGAACTTCTAGGGTGAATCTTTAGGATGCTTCATAAGAATTGGACTTATTGCTTGTGTTCTAGAGTAGCTAACTAGAACCCTGAACTTAGGATACTGATAACTACGACAGTAGGTTCGTTACCTGATATTAATTATACTTAGATAGGTTGTTAGATACATGCGAAAGCTAGTCTAGATTAACTTAGTAAGCATATCAATTAGGACATTAATACTTTCCTAAGCAAGTATTGATAGTCACTCATCCCATATTTTTGTTCGATACTCCATCTTTGTTCGCATGCAACAGTTGGAACAAAGACTTAGTCTTCTGATTAGACTCACAATGAGAGCTGAATATCATACTTTGTATTCGAGTTCTAGGACGGTTTATCACACATCTTTAGCACCTACACATCACAATACTATTTCATGAAACCCTAAGTATAGCTATTTTATCTCAGTGTCTACACAAACCTGCTATAATTTACAGCTTATTTAATACTTGCATAGGTTAAGCTTAATTTTCATCAGTCTACTGAGCCCCCAAACTCCATGTGGATTAATTCCTTGAGTACTACAATTAAACTTCTTATTTGAGAGAGAAAGTTGCTCATAGGGTTAATTTGAGAACACATCACATTGCTTAATTGAGCTCGTTTTAAGCTCCATCCAGTTTTTTCTCTATTCCCTCCTTCCCTGCAGTCAGTCCCCTTTCCATCTGGACTTGACCCTTTTTCAGACCATGGAAGGCTAACCTTGATGTCTTTCGACTTGTCTAATTGTTCCGGTGTGTCCCGGCAATCCTATCTAGGATTGGGGACATGCCAAGTCTCCCCCATAGGAAATTCCTTCATCCCCGAATCCGAACACAGTGTTCCTTCATTTTTGAACTGATTGAACCACTTAGGCAAATCGGCCTTCATTTTGGTTTCAGTTTCCCAAAGAGTTTCCTCCTTTCCATTGCTTCCAAACGACTTTAATGATTTGGATCACTCTTTTCCTTGCCTTGTGTCCAAGGTGAGGTTCTTGCCTAACTCCGAAGGCAGCTTATGCACTATTATGTCTTGATCCATAAGGAAATTCCTTAGTTGTGATACATGGAATACATTGTGAAATGCACCATCTTGGTTGGCAAGTTGAACTTGTAAGCATCTAGACCAACTCTCTCAGTGGTCTTATCATCATTCGATAAACTAGATCATCTACCACGAACTTAAGTTCTCTCCGACGCTTGTCCGCGTAGCTTTTCTAACTATCTTGAACCGCCTTCATCTTTTCTTTCAAGAATCTTATTTTCTCGGTTGTTTCTTCTACTATGTTTAGACCAATCATGCTGCTCTCCCCCCCACTTGTTTCCAGCGTGACGATGTCCTACAAGGTCGACCATACAATGACTCATATGGCGACACTCTGATATAGTTTGGATTTTACCAGTTTTCACTCATAGTATATGTGCTTTTTATAGTTTATTATAGGTGTTTGGAGTCTATTTTAGAGTACTTTCAGGTCCATGTATGTTTTAAAGAATTGTCAAGATATGAAGTATTTTGGACAAATATTTACAAGATTACCATTGTTTGGGCAACACATAACCTAGAAACCACCCACAAACTATTCCACAATTATTAGAAGCTTTTAGTTATATATTTAGAGAGAATATCAAGACTCCTTCATAGATTTGTATTGGAACTGTAGTTTTCTTACTATATCTATCTATGCATTCTATTCAAATTTTTGTTATGATTTGCTTAATCATGTTTGAGTAGTCTCTCTTATTAGATTTATGGTTTATATGAATTGCTGAGATAGAGAACTGCTAGGGTGATCTTTTAGGTTCCGTCATCAGAATTGTACTTATTGTTTGTGTTCTAGAGTAGCTAATTAGAACCCTTACTTTAGGATAATTGAAAACTATGACCATAGGTTCAACTCCTGATATTAGTTCTGCTGAGCCAGGTTGTTAGAAGCATGCGAGAGCTGGTCTAAAATAACTTAGTGAACATATCGATTAGGACGTTAATGCTTGTCTAAGGTAGCATTTATCAACACTCATCCCATAGTATCGATTGACGGTCACTCCTTGACCGCATGCAACAGTTGAAACAGAGACTTAGTCATCTGATAAGACTCACAAAGAGAGCTGGATATCTTACTTTTGCATTCGAGTTCTAGGACGATTATCACACACCCTTAGCATATATATATCATAATTAAATTACCTGAAACCCTTAAGTCTAGCTATTTCTTCATATAGTTTACAACCAAATGATTACTTGTTTACTACTATTTATCGCTTATTAATTTATTACCTATCTTAATCTTCATATCTCTAGTCTATTGTGTGCCCACTCTCCATGTCGATTCGATTCGTAAGTGCTACAACTTAACCTCTTATATGACAGAAAAAGTTTCTCTAGGGTAATTTGAGGAGATATCAAATTTGACCCCATTGAGGGGGAGCATTGGATTCCCCATTAGACTTGATTAATAGGTTTCTACTAGGTTATTGTTTTTGTTTTAGTTATTTACAAAAACCTTTGTTTGTCTTTCGGGTGCATGCCGCAGTACCTGAAGCAACAAGGAAATATATTTTTTATTCTCAGACCCTGCACTTTTAGAACGCACGATCCGCAAAGAGAAGCGAATAGTGTCGATCGACACCATCACAGAGTCGACGAGGATATGAACTACATCAGTGGTACTAGTTTTCAGAACTATGAAAATCAGGGTGGAAACAAAAACTCTTACGGCAAAGGGAAAATGAGTAACTACAACCAATGTTCGCAGCATCATAGACCCAACAACAAAAACTTGAAAAACAGGAGCTATCGAAATTCTTCTTACCGCAATCCTCTAAACTCAAGAAAGCAACATAGAGAGCGTGATTGATCAGGTTCTTGAGGTCAGTAAAACTAATAGTAAATTTCAGTGGGAAGATAGATGTTGTATACACTAACCTGAATGACAAGTTCGAAGATCTCAACACTCATGTAAAGAAGTTGGACACTCAAGTGGTTCAAACTAGTGAAGCTGTGAAGAGACATGAAGCGCCGTTCAAAGGAAAAAGAGAGCCTGGACATAAGAAGCACTTGAGTGCCATCATAGATGATGATTTATGGCATGTGTGGAAGGAGGAGAAACTCCAAGAAGGAGAGTTTCAATTCCAAATATCCATGTCCTTCGGCAGTTTCCAATATTGTCGATCAACGCCAACCTCTGAGCACCGATCGACACCTCAAACTGCATCTGTAGGATCTTGTAAAACAGCAAACATCGATCGACACCCTACCGTTTTCGTCGATCGACACCCACCGTGACTTACTGAGTTTGATTACCAAGTATTGATGCAAACTGATTGAATGCTTCAAAACACTCGCCTCATATATCAACAAAGCCAACAGTGGACACCAATAAGAAGCCCAAAGATGCATCAGATCCTATGAATGTTGATCAGGCTACATAGGGACAGATTTCTAAGAGAAAGAAGGCCAAGTTTCCTAAGCATCTAAGGAGAGAGGCTAATGGAAAAGACATGGATTGCTTCACCAAGAGGATTTTTAGGATCCTAGTGGACATACCATTCAATGATGTGTATTGGGCCCACATACTCTAGATGTTTTTCAGAGAGAGAAAATAGACATAAGAGGACATTGTGTGTATGTTTCATCAGATCAGAGAGAAGACGAAGCAGACGACTTCATTGAAGAAGAATAGTGACCCTAGGAAGTTTGTGGTTCTCTGCATTACTAGAGGTTACATCTACCCTAATGCAGTCTGCAATACATGTTCTCGGTCAATATTATGCCCATGGTGATCGCTGAACAGATGAGTCTGAAGATAGAACCTTATACTGATTCATTCACCTTTGTGGATTTCTCCAAGGTTAATTCATGATGGATTGTCAGAAACCTTAAGGTAGAAATCAGCAGTGCCATAGTTCCCGTAGATTTCATGTCATTTATATTTAGATAGACCGAAGTTCTTTGCTATTAATTGGAAGAGCGTTCATGGCAACTGTAAGAATTGTTTGCGATGTGAAGACAAACATGTTTTATCTCTTAACATCAGTGAGACTGATTTCTATGATCATGTACAAGTGGTCAAGGGGAAAAAGCCCTATATTGAGATATGAGATGATCCAAGATTTGTGGCAGTTTGTTACTCTGATTCTCGTGCATAACAAGAAGATGATGGCGAGGCGTCGGTCAACACCCAACCTTCAGAATCGATCGACACTCAGCCACCAGCGTTGATCGATACCCCTGCGACTCCATACTATCGAGAGAATTTCTTGGCTGAAGCTGCCATTCCACATAAAAGAAAAGTCAGTGTAGTAGCACCAAATGAGCATGGAGTATACAAAAATTAAGATGGCAATGCACATGCTAAGGATGGAAGGATCATCAATGTTTCAAAAGAAGACATGGAAGCAATACTTGAGATGGCATATAGTTGGGGAGGCTACTATGTGCGCTTAAAAAGTATGATAGATGTTTCTAGTTACTTGGAGCTGACCTTCCACCTATACTTCAGCCAGAACCTGAGGTTTACAGGAGAGATCTAGTTGAGGAGATGATAGCTGACACTTATACAGCTCAGGAGAGGATGTCTGATGAGCTCTACAGAAAGATTGATGCAATCTAGTACCCACTGAACAACAGCGTTTGATGGTTAAGTAAGCGTATGGAAAAGCTA